>JAYKTE010471190.1:0-10175 GCA_036873565.1 Xipholeptos notoides | reverse complement strand
ATGTGCTCTTCCCTGGGCTTTTGTAATCAGTGTTGCCCTTCACCTAGATGAGCTACTCTCCCGAGTTAATGAGCCTCATCCGCCCGAGGCAGCTAGAAGGGAATGCAATGGCTTTGACTAGGATTTGAACTCGCGTAATACGATTCCAAAGACCAAGCTTCTTCCACTGAGCCAACCTCGCCGCATATATATATATATATGATATAAAATGCAAAATGCAGAGAAGCTCGCCTCCCTTGATCAAGGCTCAACAGCACAAATGATGCCAACCCACCTTCTCCAGCTAGATTCCCTGTTCTTCTTAGCTTTTCAACTTTTAAAAAATAACTTTAAAAAATAAATGGAATTACTTTTGGAATGACCATCATATGCATTAATCTATGGAGAAAATGTGCCTATATTTATAGTGAAAGGGCTCAATATCAATGATAGAGCATATGTAGTTAAAAAGCATAGACAAAGAGTCAACGGCTTTTGGTGATTGTAAGTCTCTTGCCCTGTGATCACCAGATCAATATATAAGTCAAATGACCAAATTTAATACATATTAATTAATTAGGGAAGATGAGGACAACAGTACAAATACTGAAAAAAAACAACAAATAAAAATGCCTCATTTCAAAGATTCCAGTAAAGATAACCACAAAGATTAGAACAACAGTCCAAAAACTCAAAACTCAAATTATTAAACCACATCTCAGGGATTATAGTGAATATGACAATAAAGATGAGAACAACAGTCATCATACTCAAAACACAAATCAAGTCTCATCTCAAGAATTGCAGTGTAGATAACAATAATAATGGGAACCACAGTCACAAAACTCAAAACACAAATTATCAAGCCTCATCACAAGTATTCCTGTGAAGATAACCATAAAGATAAGAACAATAATCACAAACCCAAAACAAAAATTATCAAATCACATCTCAAGAATTCTGAAAGACAAATGATAAATATTTTCTCTATTAATTTTGATGAAGTGGTTTTATTTGTATTTTGTACTTAAAGTTTTAATTTTTGCATTAAATGATAGATTATAATGTTTTCGTCAAATTTAACATTGGCTTAGCTAATTCAAGGGGATCTCGTATATCATGAGATGAATAGATATATTGTTTATATATTTAAAATGATGAGCTTATGTACAGATAGCAATTATCTTTTAATTCCATTAGAAAAAGTAATCCGATGAATTAAATATCTTTCAGATATTTTTTCATCTTTACACACATATAGAGATTTATTCTAAAATAAAAGCTTGCATGTGTATAACTATGAATAATAATTATATATAAACATCTGATTTCTATTATATACTGTAGAGATTCCCAGACTCTTGCCTGAGCAAGTTCTGACATGATTATCATCCCTAGCCTTGTTTGGGCTTTCAATCTCTTTCTCACTCAGCAGCCATGGATAGACCATAGTAAATAATCATGCAATGCAAGCTTGTTAGTTAAAATAGTTAAGTTCCAATGTTGAAATGTGAAGTGGTTGTCAGGTTCAGAATCAAGGTCAATGAGAGCTTGCAAAATCTACACCATAATATCCAATGATCACTTTTCAGTTTCCCAATTTTGTAGCCAACTGTTGAAATGGGTTGTACAGATTTTTTGTCTGTACCAGAAACTTGTTAATAGACCAGTTTTGGGTGAGTTCCAATTCTATTTTATTTTCTAATACTGCACAGGATCTGAAGAAGAGAATCAGCTATGTTGGATTGGGTAGACACATTAGAAAAGACAGAATGAGACAGCATGTGTCCATTCCAGGCACTGAAGGTGAAGGAGTGGAAAGAAGCTTGGACTTTGGTATCATATAATACAAGTTCAAATCCCAGTCAAAACCATTTCATTCACTATCAGCTGCCTCAGACAGATGAGGCTTGTTAACTCGGTAGAGTAACTTATCTAGGTGTAAAGATAACACTGATTCCAAAAACCCCCGGTAGATGAGACATGTCAACTCAATGAGAGTAACTCATTCATTTAGGACAACACTGATTATAAAAAGTCCTGGAATGTAATCAGCACGTTCATTGTTCTTGTGCCAAAGTTGGTTTGGTGCTCAACTCAGTGTAAATTATGTATCCTTTTGGGACTTTAAATGATCCACTCAAATTGAGACACAACCAAACAAAAATCTAAGATCACAGGTTGTATTTGCAACTAGTTTAAACAAAAAAGATGTCAATGCTGAAAGCATTCAAAACATTTTGGGGATAAAAAGGAAAAAAAAAAAAATAAAGTTAAAATTTGTTTCCAACTGAATTTATTTTCCATCATCAGAAATAATCAAGACAAGTCACCCCTACCCTTGCTCAAATATTTGTCTCTGATCCTAGTGATAATTTTGTTTCGATATGTTAATCAAAGAAATTTCTTATCATTTTTAGGGATCTGCCTTAAGTACATGGAAACTAATTCATAAAAATAATAAAAGTATTTTAAAAATCACATAAAAATTTACTTGAAAAAAAATTACACTTTTTGCTATTAATGGGGTAGAGACATGTGTGAAGGATAGTAAAAAAAAAAATAATCAATCAAATAAAATAGGTTTTTAGGCCTCTAAAAATTATTCAAAAAGGAAATAAAAATGACCTCCCGCTCACACAAAAAGTAAAAGAATTGATGACTAAAAATAATATTCTTAAAATCTTGTTATCAAAAAAGTAGAGACATACACCTAAGAGACATATTAAAGAAATTAAGTAAAAAGAAATAAATAACTGTAATTATTTTTTTAAAAACTGAAAGACAAAAACGTTATCACTGTGTAACTGAGACATAGATCTTTGCAAAAGAGATTGGGAAACAAACCAAGAAATCACTTGGATCGATCGATCACTAGACAGAGTAATGAGAAAGAAATGAGAAAAATAGATAAATAAATCAATAAATAAATAAAAAGTGTTATGTTCGTGATAATAAGATAAACAAAATGTTAAATTGAAAATGAGTGTATAATCATACAAGATAGCATACTGAGATATCGTATAGAGCTTAATGAGTTCTAAAAGAAGTGAACATTTTGTTTTTTCAAAATTTCATACATACTAACACCTCATTTCAATTTGCAGTAAATGCATTGACAAAATTTCTAGGGAGACAATAACTGAAAACGACAGATGCAAATGTGAATTCTAATCAAAAGATGCAAACACGACGATGCCTTCAGCAATATTAAACATTCACTTCACAATTAGGTAATTCTGTTTACTTTTACGACATATCAATCTTTTTTGATCACTTGAAGTTATTTGCTGTTTGACAAATAGATTGGTTCGTTGGATCAGTTTTATGGCATATCAACCATTTTGATTACTTGAAGTTATTAGCAGTGTGATAAATAGATTGATTGGTTGGATCAGTTTTGTGGCATATCAGCCTTTTTGATCACTTGAAGATAGATATGAGCAGGGCCTGCCTACTAATAAACATGGCCGCATATCTTTCTTTTTTCAGGCCTCCTGTAACAGGCCTATTTCTATTATTGCCTATTTTTGTCTATATCATCTAAAAACTATTAAAACTGTGTAAAAATACATAAATAGTTTTTTTTCCAGAAAATTAATAAGAGAATAAAATATTTTAGGCAAACAAATAAATTTTAATAAAAAAGAATATGCAGTAATACAAAAACACAAGTAAAAGTAACTTACGCTTTTTTTTAATTCATTTTCTTTGGACCTTTGCCTCTTTTAAAAAAACATTCCACAGTATTCTTTCGAACTTCATCTGATGAAGGTTTTTGTTTATTGTTGTAAAATACATTTACAACAATTATTATTGAAAATATAAGCCCTTTTTCAATGTGTTGCTTACACTTAAAACTATACTTGGAAAATATATTTTTATAACTTGTTCTGCAGACACTATTGTGGATTCATGATTTTTTGCTATAAATTAATCTGAATATTTAAGGATAGCAAAACAAGCACAAGCATAAACAAACTCTGCCATTTGGCTAGATGGAATAGTAAGACATCATTGACAAAGTAAGTCAAAGTATTCCTTATCTGTAGCCTCACTATCTTTGCCTACCATGATCAGGGACACATTACACTAGTGTAATAACACCTATAAAAAAATGAGGACAACGGTCCTCTAATAAAGATCATTACTGAATTATGAAGCCTCATCTCAATAAATTATTAAATATAATTACAAACTCGGTATGGACCCAAAAATAAAAGAAATAAATAATTGGATTTACAAGACCAAAAAATCCAATCATCATCGCCCTTCAGGCCCTATGGGACAGCGGATAGTGGTGCTGTCTGGTTGAGTCTCTACAGTTCCAGGTGAGCATTGGCATTAGAGAGCGGTTTCAATTCCTACCCAAGTCAACCAGAAATTTTATTGGTCAAAATGTGGTGCCATAGACAATAACTATGGATGGCAGGATTACCATTGTATTGGAGCTCTGAACATGAAGGTTTTGGTCAATATGAATACATTCTTTTATAGACGGAAAATGTGTTTCAAGATCAAAGACTATTCTATAAATTAGAATATAATCTTTATGTTTTTTAAATTCAAAACCAGAAGGTTAACATTTTGCAGTCAATTGAGTAAAATCCGTTTTAGTGTCAGCAGAGTTCATCTTTCTTTTTCAATCCGTTGTTGAACATTGACATTGCTTTGGAGATTTTCTAAAATCCATTTGAGTTGGTAAAAGTGATGGTTTTATTATTTTTTCTGAGTGTTTTGTTAGTATTGGTGGTAAATTCCTATTCAATTTGTTTCTTTTTTCTTTCAAAATATATTCATCCCCAAAATGTTTGGTGCAAAGGACTGAATTTTTCGTAAGTAACAAATTATTTCAATTAACAAATTTCATCCATTTTTCTAAAAGATCAGATTTTCCACTAGGAAAAGAAAATATAGAAACTTTTTCCCAATTTGTACTATATCCACTAGAACAGCCAAATGCTATACATTTTTTAACCATTTTTTTGTTAAACAAAAATATTACAACAATTTTAAATTCCAGAAAATGCAATAAATGTGTTAGCAAATAGATAACATGGAATTCAAAGAAACAAGAAAACATCGCTTATGGAATGGAAAATAATCAAGAGAGATCACTCTTAATTACTAATTATTTATGATATCATTAATTTTTTCTAAAGTGTAAACATGGATTTCGGTGTTGTAAACAGGTTTAGAAATTAAAATAGGTTCTGATAAATTCTCTTGAAATTTATAGATTATTTATTTACATTCAAAAAACATAATTCTTAAAGTTACGGCCCTTTTAAATTTTTTAATTACCAAAGCGATAAATTTGTTTATTGTAAATTTACTTTCAATTTCAATCGGCCTGTTACAGAAGGCCTGAAAAAAGCAAGATATGTGGCCGTGTTTATTAGTAGGCCGTGATGTGTGTTGTTTGTTTGATTCTTTGACTGATTGCTAATTTATTGTTGAGAACAATTTTTCTTTTTCAGTAAATTTGTTTTGATAAATGTTTGTTAAAAGAATCATAATTAGAAGAAATATTGGGGATGAAATCATTTACTCTACAAGCATATCCATCTTGAAATTCAATGAAGGATATTTTGTTTCTCTTTTTTGTTCAACTCTTATCAAAATTTAAGCTGTTACAGCATTTTGCTATGATTTCTGTCTGAAAATGAAAGTTCTGTAGTTACAGAATCCTTAAAAAAACAAAGAATCATTGGAATTAATCCTGCCCTTATTTACATTAATGGAGTCCAACTAAACCAACTATAAAAATAGCTCAAATTGTTTTCATGTTTTATGCCTTTTGTGTTTTATTTCTTAACACAAAAATTCTATGACAACCAATAAATTGTTTTTAGATAATTCTTACAAAGTAAATGATCCAGCATTACACATTCTACAAGGAATGTTATATATTAATATACAAGAAACCTAATTAGAATTTCTTCTAGTTATAACGATTGATCTCTTAAACAAATATTATTAATTTGTCTAGGCTTACCAGACTTAAATTGATTTCAGATAAATTTAACAAAAAAATGTGCCAGCATTAAATATCCTACAAGAATGTTATATATCAATAAACAAAGAAACCTGAATACAATTTCTTCTACTGTTATAACAATTTTTATATTACACAAATATTATCAGTTTTTGTCTATTGTTATCAGTTAAATAAATTTGTTCCAGATAATTCTTATAAAACCAAATAAATAAATAAATATCCCACAAGGAACTTTATAGATCAATAACCAAAGAAACCTAATCAGAACTACCCATACTGTAATAAAAACTCATCTATTACATAAATATTATTAGTGTTTGTCCCGTGTTATCAAACTTAACTTGTGTTTGAGAAAACTGACTAAATGTATAATATTGTATGTCATAAAGAAAGATAATTTGAATTTCTTCTACTGTTATAACAATTCATCTATTACACAAATATTATCAGTGTTTGTCTAGTGTTATCAGACTTAAATAAATTGGTTTCATATAATTCTTATAAAGCAAAAGATCTAGCTTTGAATATCCTACAAGAAACATTATATATCAATAAACAAAGAAACCTAATTACATATTCATTAACTCTCATGACAATTGATCTCTAACACAAATACTGTGTTTTTCTAGTGTTATCAGACTTAGCTAGTGTTCAGGAAAGCTGGCTAAATAACATTACATATCTTTCTCTCACTTAGAACTATCTAAAATTTGAAAAAAATTCTTGTAGGAATATAATTTTGCTTATTTGGACAAAGCCACTTATTAGACGTGTCATATCTGAGCAGCAAATCAAATGATAAACATTTAGAGCCCCATAACTACTTCCATTTTTATATCCCAATGCAGGCAACAAATTCTATGAAAGTGAAAGTTTTTAAATTTAGTCAATCACTCCCTCATACACAGCTTGATATCAAAGACAAATAAAGTTATTTAGAAGAATGAATAGTGGTCGATTTGAAATTTTCTAGTGGATAAAACTGTTTTTGAAATTTTTTAAAGCTTTAAGAATTTTTGAAAGGTTTTTCAAAAATGACTTTTTATTCCATTGTTTTCATGGTTTCTTGATATTCTGCCTGGAAATCTTGTATATTGCTGAGAAATGAAATTGTTTTAAATTTATTTGTGACATTCATTTAGTTTTTATTTTATTCAATCTTTCAATAATGAATATAACTTTTTTATTCAAAATATTTTCAAAAGAATTTTTTGAAATCTGTGTTAAGAAAGAAATTTCTATTAGATTCATCTTTAAAAAAAAATTTTTTTTAAATCTGGAAATTTGTTTTTTATCTTTTTTTTTCAAATCAGTGGAATTTTTCTTTGAATAAAATGCTTATTTAATGAGTAAAATAACTTTTCTTCTAAATAGCCACAAGGCAAATATTCAACGCCAAGGTATTTTTCGTTTAAATTCTAATTTCATGTTTTTTTTGGTTTATTTTTATTCAAAACATATTTCATTATTCAATATTTTATTTTTAACGAATTCATTCCAAGTCTTATCTTTTTTTATCCATCTTTTTTTCCTTAATATAAATTTCCACTGTTCATTAACTTATAGATTATTTCATTCTCTCAATTTTATAGCATTATCTTATTAATTAATTTTTTTAATCATTTTCTTTTTATGTAATCATTGTTTGGCTATTAGTTTTTTTTATCTATTTTATATGAGAAAGATATGTTTATATTTTTTTATTAATTTTATTACTTTATAAGTTTTTTCTTTTGATCAATTTTTATTCAAAATATTTCAGTGAAAATATATTCTCTTTGTTTTTCATACATATTTTGCTCAAGGCCAGACATTGAAACATTCAGAAATTAAATTAATATTTATTTTTTGTTGTATTTGTTGTTTATTTTTCAAAATCGTCGCTTGTCTATTTATCAAGTTTTGTTCTTTAGATTTTTTTTATTCAGACATCTTTTTTGATATTTGTCAACACTAAGGAAAATTTAAAAAAAAGACCCTTAAAAAAATGAAATTTATTCAAAAAGAAAATGTATAGCAGTATAAAAAACAAAAAAAAGCACATAACAATATACTCTGTGTATGCATGTATGTGAGGCACAGAATGAGTGTCTATATTAGTATATTTTAATAAAAACAAAAGCAAAATACAGCCTTTAGCAAGTTGTATTCTTCCTTTTATTTGAGAAGATGTTCTATCGGAAGATATTGATCAGTATGAATTCTAAGAATTACCAAGCTTTTGGATATATGATTTCCTATTGTAAATATTTCTCCATTTCCTTTGGAAAATACCTTGAGAAAAAAAAAAAAGAAGATTTTTCAAGAAATATGGATGAGGGAACTAACACTTAGAGACATTTTAGAAAATCTAGATAAATAAATACAAATTTAAGTGTACTCTTTCAATAAATATATACTTTACACTTGTGTGATGTATGTGTATGTATATGTACAAAAATTAAAATGGAGTAAAGAATAGATGTCAAAGATATCAATATGTACATTTTTTCAGAAAAACAAGATACGTGTTTTGAGAGTGAAACTTTCATTTAAGGATGGGATGAATGTTTCACACAGAATATCTATAAAAATCAAAACAGAGTAAAGAATAGATGTCAAAATATTGGGATGGAGATTTATACAGAAAAATCCTTATACATTTGTCTCATCCTAAAATATGTTTTTAAATATATATATATATATGTGTGTGTGTGTGTGTCTTCTGCAGCTAAGTCACCTGAGGATACATGGGGAGGGGCTACTCAATGTGGAACAAGAATCCTGAGATGGCAATCATCTGTAAAGATACTGCAATCATCATGTATGACTATGATTGATTAATTGCTAGGTGTGGTTATTAGTGAGTTTATATATGTAAAAGTGATTCTGTGTTTGTTAGTATGCTTGTTTGGTTTATTTTGTTTTGTTTTACGGCACATCAGCCTTTTCAGGTAAAAAAGAAAAGAAACTATCATTTTTAGAAACGTTCTTTTTGTAAGTTGGGCAATGACTATAGCAGCAAAAAGTGGTTAGAGGCTTGGATTAACATCAATTCACTTTGGTTTTGATCCTGACCAGAGGAAGATTTGTTGTTTGCAAAACTGTACTTGATAAGCCTTAGATGGGGAAACAAGCCCCTATACAGATTGCAAAAAAATATTTTATATTTATATATATATATATATGCTAAATATTGATCAACTAGCAGAGTTGCCCAACCAACTCAGAAAATTTTAGGTATGCCCCAACCCAAAAAAACATATATATATGTATTTAAATGAAATTATCACGTTATTATTCAATGCAAAATCTTGCATAACTTATAACATAGTGCCAGACAGCTGTTTCGGTCACATTGGATCTCATCAGTGACATGCAATGTTGTTAACATACCAAACGCAAAATGGGATTTGAATTTGCAGACAATTGGGTGTGAAACAAATGCTCTAGAGAACTGGCCTACGGCACAGTTATGCATTCATAATGGCAATTTTTACACTTTTACTCCAAATCATAGTCACATTCTTCTTTTTAGAACTTGATTATTTCAATTATAGATTTTCAATAATTATTGGGGGTATTCCAAGACAAAACCTAGCTCATAACACTGCCAGACACATGATATACATCTGAGTTAATTTTCAAGAGAATTGGTTTAGCCCTTTCGGAGTTCATAGAGAACAAACATACTCACAAAACCCCACACACAAATGGACAAAGTTCGATTTATTGATAAGTTTAGATTATTTTATTCGGTTTTAATCGTACCAATATTTTCATAATGGTTCACTTATATATATATATTATAAGTGAATAAACCATTTTTATTTATAAATAGCGCTAATAAATAATTTGGTCTCGATCTATTTTTTCTTACTTATTAAAAATTACATGGAACATAACCACGATTGAACTTACGAACCCAATCTTGAATGACTAAACTCTTTAACGATTAAGCTACGAAGTACAATTTATATTTCTTATTCATATATAAATATCTATGTAGGGGTTGGTTTGGTTTGGTTTGTTTAGTTTTATGGCATATCAACATTTTTAGGTTATTGTTGTGGTGGACACACTCTGAATGGACTGTTCCGGCACGCATGCGCGTACCGGAAGTCGAACCTTTGTGTCAGTCACCTGGTTCCTGCCTAGCGAACGGTTGTACTAGTGCGGGTTCCCACCATTGTACCATGTCAATACAGTATTAATC
>JAYKTE010471079.1:0-10176 GCA_036873565.1 Xipholeptos notoides | reverse complement strand
ATATTTACTTGGTCGAGAACCAACCCAAGTTAGGCACAAAAACATTTATATGTGCTCATTATAACCCTGGGCTTTTGTAATCAGTGTTGCCCTTCACATAGATGGATATATATATATATATATATATATATTAGTATGTTCTCTACCCAGGTTTGACCCTTAGAATCACCAGCAGAACATAGTTACACATATTTACACACACACACACATATATTTATATGTGTGTTTATATATACACAAATATATGTCTCCAAGTACATTTCTCTCACAGAATATGTGTCTGTGTATATTTATTAGCGTGTTCGTGTATGAATGAGTAAGTGCATGTGTTGGTGCATATGCGTGTACGTATATAAGATATTCCAACTTTGTGTCGTTGCCTATATTTGTTTTGTCTTTTTTTCCTTATTATTTCACTTATCTATTTTACGCTTTGATTTTCTGTTCACCGTATTTTTCTTTTTTACTTCGATAATTTTATCTTCTGAAATCTTCTAAATCTGTCTGAGTCGATGATCTAGTGTTTAATCTACACTTGGAAAACAACTAAACATTTATTTTTTTTATACAAAAACAGAATCTGTTACTGTTTCGTTTCCACAGTCAATGTTGTATTTGTAGTGAGATTTTATATTGTATAGCGCAATATCGTTACTGATTTACAGAAAAAAATATACTTATTCTTCGAAATCCTTGAGATGAGGTACGATGAATTCTAAAAGTACCAATCCGACTATTTATGTTCGGCCGAATCGTGGTGAAATAGAGAATATTATAGATGAGGAAAATAGTCCAGTTTCACTTTTAGAAGACTTATTCTAACTGCAACTAAAACATAGACACTTCATTATTAACCATTTTGACCCTTAAGGGCTGATATATCGGCTATTGACCTAAGACGAAAGATGACACAGCCGATATTTTGGCACCCCATAGTCCTCTAATGGAACGGCTCTAATTGGCTAGGAGAATGGGGTAAGGTGTACAGTAGGGAAAGATGAACTGATTATTCTATAGGAGTTAACAGAGATCCCATAAACCTATAACGGCACGAACATCAAGTCTTTGGGCGGTTTATTGCCAGTTTCAAAGTTTGGGTGCTTAAAAAGTGTTTGACGATCATCAAGTAAAAAGTTGGAAAGTGGAAATATCATCAAATCACTCGGGCAAGTATTATTCTTTTCTTTTCATTGGTAATCACTGGTGTTTGAGGGTAGTCGATTTGGCCAAGTCAAAATCGTAGTACAATCGAATCCCAGTCCCTCAGTTTGTGTCACACAGGGAAGGTATGCATCCACACATTCCCTGCAGCTATCCTCCAGGGCATACTTTATTATACAAAAAACTAAGCTTGGAAAAAATATACCGTTTACCATAAATGATTGTTCTTGACATCATATGACCTAAAACATGGTCGATATGCCGTAAAACACAAACAAACTAGCCAACTAGATGTTAAGTTGTTGAGGTTGAGGTTGTTATTTGACTGTTCTTTTGAAATTTAAATCATTTTGTCCTTTTGTCCGATAATAATCACCTTTGATAAGTTTTCTTTTGTTCATGCGTTTTTTAATAATAACTCAATTTGGAATGCTTCGATTCATACCTTTCACAAGGGTATTGATCCAAATATGTGAAGGCAAATAAACTGCAAATAAATAAATAGTAAATTTGAACTCGCAAATTACGATTCCAAAGTCGGACTGCCAATCTCCTGTCCCAAGTGGACTTCCCCATATATATATAAGAAATTAGTGACCGATAAGCTCAGACACATATAATTATAGCATTAGATAATTCCCTGCCTTTGCCTGTTCAAGCGATATTACTTGAGCCACAATTTGGAATAAATCCCCGATGCAATAACTCAATTCAAATCTGAATTAATAATAGCTTTGTTCTAATAGCACTTACACGTTTCTGGTTTACCATCTTGGGAAAAGAATCAGCATTTGTTAGGAGAGGGGGGAAAGGACCCGTTTCAAACTTGACCTTTAAACCAAAATCGTTCTTGCCAGTTGATTGTTATCCGAGCCCCAAACTCCATTCTAGATAATCAGGCTATTTCGGGTCGTATGGTTCACAGACTGTTTTATTGGCCGGGTCAGCCAAATACCAATGGTAAGATGATATGCGTAATTAATAATGATATTTAAGATAAATCCTAGTAAACCGGGCGGCGATATATTTGGTTTTGAACTCCTTGGGGGAAATGTTACTCTGTAGACAAATGAATACCTAAGAGGCCCAGACAGAGGTTAGTATGAAATATTACAAGGGTACATGTATGGAATAATTTACCAGATTGAACATTTTTTTTTCTTTTAAGGCGAAAGAAAATATTACATATTTTTTACATATTCGAATGCACTAAATCTAAAAGAAATAGCATCGAACATATTAGTAGGGATGTGAAAAAAAACTTTTATTAAAGAATATCCTTCTCGTTCCTTAACTATTTTGCAATTTTATCATTTCTTTTAAATCTGTAGTTATTAGAAGTGCAGTGACAATATGCTTTTATTAAAGGTAATTCTTGTCGTTACTTGACTATTTTGCTATTTTATCATTTATTTTAATTCTGTAGTTATTAGTAGGGCAGTGACAAAAAGTTTTTATTAAAGAATATTCTTATCATTACCCGACTATTTTGTGATTTTACTATTTCTTTTAATTCTGTAGTTATTAGTCGAGCTGGGATAATATGCTTTTATTAAATTATATTCTTGTCACAACCTAGTTATTAGCACTTTAACAAAAATATTTTTAATGAAATAATATTGTCACAGCCCTACTTATTATATAAATGGAACTTTGCCTAAATGCGTGTTTCTGTTTTCCTTCCTGAAACATCTCTCTGTATTCTTCCTGAACGTTTCTTTGTTCCTCAACCGATTTTCTTGAAAATTTATACAGATGTACTTGATGTGCCTGCTAGTGTTCTTGGCTATTTTTTTCAGATATTTGTCGAAAATAGATAATCGAAAAATTAAGATTCTGGAAAGATAGGCATGGCTACATTTTTAATAAAATGTATTTTTGTCCACATTTAGATTTTTGAATAACACAATATGCACTATTTGATACATAGCTTGAGAGAAAGTGGGTATTCATACCATACTAAAGAGAAATATGAACGAAAACGGTACGACTAGGATTCGAACTCTCGTACTACGATTCCGAAGTCCGACTTCCTATGCACTGGAGCAAGTTGACTTCCCGTGATTTATCTTTGTTGTTGTTTTTTTCAAGTCCTCTTATTGTTTTTCATTAGTTATTTTTTGTCTCGTTCTTTTTTTAATATTTCATAAACTCTCATTATAAATGCATCTTTCCGTTTCGAGAGACGATGAAAAGTTTCACCAAACGATGTATGGTTGTCAGACAGCCGACACAGAGATTTGTTTATAGTGGTGAAGTGAAGACTTGAGGAACCATCTACACTTCTTGAAACTGCTGATAACACACAGTTGGTGCAAGGTATGCCACAGACTACATGAACAACATACCACAGGTTTTACTTCAGAGTTCTCCTAGATACCTGTCTTACCAAAGACTGAGGGTGCATCTCCCCAGTGGTTCAATCGCGCCCCCAGACACTAACCTGAGTATTTCCACGCCCTGGCACAAGATACAGTACCTGTTATTCCTAAAGCTAACTACTGACCAGACTCAATCGTTACCTTACGGGAACTGGTGTTTCCAACATGACTTGACCGTAGCTTAGACTCTAAAACACCGCTGTAGAATGCCTGTTTAATTGCTTATTTTCTGGCAATTTGGATAGAATTGGATTTTCAAATCTACAACAATGCAGAAAAGGATTGCAAAGTACCGTTTAGATTCCATCGAAATTGTATGTTTGCATTACATTAAAAATAATAAAGAAAAATAACTAAAAAAGTGATATAACTTAGGATTAGAAAATATGTCAGAATATAATTTTTCGAAATAAACTGATTATCAACTATAAGAGATATGTATATCTAATATGGAAATACATTGAGAAAAAGTATCTATGATCTATGTAAACATAAGATGTGATGAAGAATGCATAAACACCTACTTAAAAACGGGTAATGAAAGTTCAAAGGCAGCTTATATCCACGTGTTTTAAAGCACATTTAAGACCCAATAGCATTACTTAAGACTCGCGTTTTTTATGCATTTTTAATTTTCTTTTTTTTTAATTTTATGGCCTGAAGAGGACACGGTGGGAGCAGAACACCAGAGTAAAATTTGAAGATATAAGATGGTTACAGAAATGAAGAGAGATATTGACTGCATACACTTGATTTGTTTTTATGACATGGAATCAAAAACAATATTCAAAAAGTGCTATTCTAACGTACTTTATTATGGTAAATACAAATCTCGTATAAAAAAAATAATATGTGATTATGCATTCAATATATGCTTACATAATTTTTTTTTTGTGTAATAAAAATAAATTAACCTTTTTTTCTTGGATCGGATACGTATTGCACCCACTGTATAACCCACTTTTAAAATCGTCTACACTTGGTTGATTTCTTTGTAAAAATGAGTGTGTTTATGTGTGTGTTTTTATATGAAAATGGGTTTTATCAAGCATCATACCTCAGCTTACCGTAGTGAAAGATATGTACAGTTTGTACCATAAGTATCTGATACAAAGCAAAATGTTTATTCATTTTTATCACACGAAAACACAATTATCTAGCGAATGCGTAATTATATATGATTTTCGATACACGATTTGTATTTAACATACGAAAATACATTAGAATAGCAACTTTTTAGTGTGTTTGTTTAAATTTAATAAAAATAAATCAACTGTTTCCTATATATCGGATACTTATTGCACCCACAGTATATCAGAAGTAAGATTGAACGCCGATCCATTATAGGAAACAGATATATTGCAATATTTTTTTTATTGAAGAATCCACAAATATTCCAATAACATTTTAATATAATTGCCTCCAATAAGTTAGTTTTGATAGTTTTTCTGAGATTTGATACAACCTTTCTATTTTCGATTATGTCTGACGTTCCACTCTTCTTTCATTTGTTTTTGGTCCTTATTCTCTTACTTAGCTTAAGGCTTCTTATTTCTGAACAGATCACAATGAAACCCGGGTCACAGCTGGTGCTGACAAATAACAGGTTATCCTAAACCGGAGGACACTTGTTTTGATCACTGGTCATACATCGGCGGTCTATTTGCGAGGTATGAAGTTTTTAAACATTGTTATTTAATACCCTTACCTCGGGCAAATTTATTGAAATCGCAATATATCAACCTAAGGGTCAATCTCGCAACGCTATTGTTGATAAGATGAGTTTAAACATAACAAATAGAGAATCACCAAGTGTTAATTTTTATGGTCCTGTAAAAACCGCATCTATGTGCGATATTATTAAATGATTCTTAATATTTGCTATTATAATCGACTAGCTGCATTGCCTGGCATTGCCTGGCATTGCCTTTACCACTCATAAAATATTAGGTATAGCCAAAAATATACATATGTAGTGATTGTAATAAGTATCCGATAGAAAGCAAAAATTTGTCTTTTTATTGAATAACTTATAACGTAGTGATACAGTGCTGTTCCGATCTTATTGGATCGCATCAAAGACACAAGTTCTTATTACCATTTCAAACCCATATGCACTTATGATTGCCCCCGACACAGGTATGTTTCCCTAATTCCAAATTTTACGAATCTAATTTCAATCGAAGCTGCTCACTTCCCTCTAGAATTTGTTTTTATTTTGATTATCAATTTTCGATACTCATCAGGGGTATTCTGAATCAACACCTATCTCAATATCAGGTAAAATGTTTTTATGATTATATATATCTAAATAATCAATTCCTTTTTTTGGGGATGAGCTATAGAGAAGCGAAGTATCGGTAAAGTCTTATTTGCACCCGGTCGTCAGGGCCAATATATCGACCTTTTAGTGTCAAAAGAGTTACAAACATACCAACTAAAATGTGACATTATATTTGTATTCCTCATTTGAAATACAGAAAACATTTAACAGTAAAATCAATTTAATAACATACCAACTAAAATGGGCAATTATTATCCACACAACCAAATATATATGTAATTTCTATTCCTTATTTGGAATACAAAAATAATTTATTTGTAAAACCAATTTAAATACATAGCAACTAAAATGGCAATTATTATCCGAACAGCCAAATATATATACATACAATTTTATTCATCATTTGAAATAGTGAACTTATTTAATAGTAAAATCTATTTATAAATATACAATCTAAAATCAGCCATTAGATTCCCAACAATTTCACAAGGCTGTCAGTGTAATGTTGTACTGGTGTAACTCTTCTTCGCAGCATATAGAGCCCAAGGCTCTGCATGATTCAATTTGCAAACTCTTACTTTAATCGCAATGAAATTGTAGGTAAAGGAAATAAAATTTTATGCACACTTATAAGCTGATCTAAAGAATTTGTTGCATGTAATGCTTATCAAAATCACGAGTCGAGGATCCTAATCAGATTATGGTGAAGGTAATTGTGAAAGCCACTGGCTCACCGATGAGAAGAAACATTTTTATCGTATTGCATAGGTGTAAAGAGAATAACAGCTTTCCTTCAGTTACAGGCTAACCTCAGTTATTCCAGATATTTAGAAATGCATTAAAAGCTATCCGACCCAAATTACTTACTATGCTGTGGCCTTATAATTTTACGAGAGTTTATCCAAAGGTAATACCTCCCTTTTTTTATTACGCCCAAATCTATAAGAGAGGATTGCAAATTGCATTGTCACGAAAGCTGGCCTCATGTATTCATGACTTAAAATGTTCAACTATATTTTGATGGGGTGAGACTCCTTTAGGAAAACAACTCCTGTCATGGACGTGCGTCAGTAACATGGATGCATCATTGGATTAGTCTATGAAGAAATAATTGAAACGATCAACATTTTCATATAGAAAGACGATGCAGTTTATAATAGCCCAGTTAGGAGAGTAGTTCGTCGGTTTAAGAGTGCCAACATTCATATGATGACAAGGGCTCTCCATATTCGGAATCCCTTGAGAATCGTGGTTGTGAAATATTTAAATATGTAAAAAAAAAAAAAATCTGGTGGTCAAGAAGTCGATTATTCTACTAGTACCAGCCCGTTTTCTAGCCCTTCTGCGTTAAAAACATAACTTTAAAAACACTTCTGGAACGACTCTTGTGTATGTGTTCGTCCCTGCTCTTCAAAAACTACGTGTGGACAAAAAAAAGAACGTTTATAAAAATGGCTGTTCTCGGCATAAAATGAGGTAAACAAATTTTGATATGCCTTAAAAAACAAACACGTTCTGCTGAGTCCATATTATTATGTTTGTGTTGTCTTCGTTAGGTACGCTGTACTCTAAATATTTCATCGATGTTCGAGTGCAGTCGCACAAAATATTCAGACAAAATTCAGGTGAGTTAAGAAAGAAAAGAAAGGAGTTAGTGGTTATCCAAAAAAAATTCAAACGAACTATAATAGTAAATTCTACGGTAACCTCTAAAGAAATTGCAAAACCAATTTCATGTAACACATACAACTACGGTGGACCAACTGCTTCTCGTAACAAAAAACATTTTATTTGGTATAACTTGATCACTAGTAATGAAAAATTAAAATTAATCTAGTAACAGATTGATTTTTATTGTAAGGCAGCAGCAGCAACAACAAACCAGTCCCAAATCAAATTGTATCGCAGCATAAACAAAATCCGACTCTATGGCTTCAGCAGCTGTAGTAGAAGAACTTAGCTTTAATGATAATCGAATTATTTGCTGTATACTCTTATTTCTTTTAAGAATTGTAGCGTTTTGTTTTGGTTGGTATTGTTGCATAGGTCTTTCAAATCACTTGATCGCTAACATTTTTAGAGAATGTAGGGGGATTTACATTTTGGTATATAGTCTTATTCCTTTTAAAAATTGCAGAATTTTGTTTGGATTCGTATTGCTAAATAGGTCTATCAGGTTATTAGTCTAGTAGTATGCTGATTGGATTGATTTGATTTAATTGATTTTGCGCATTTCAGCATATTCTCCAGAACTAGATCACTGGATTATTGCTTTTTTCGAGGATTATCTAGCCATTGAGATGTTATTAGGATGAAATAACGAGAGAAGAGTGAAAAGGACTTAGATTCTTAAACTAAGATTTCTAAACCTAAAGAAATTTACAAGTAATGATTTCCATACTAGCTTGTTGACAGATGGAATCAATTCTAAAAGTATTAATCGAAATAATTTCTTCATCTACATTATTTTTCTCACTTTGGGATGAGGTATGTTGAATCCTAAAAGTATTATTCCCACTAATTTCCTCATCCATAATATTTTCTTTCTCACTTTAAGATGAGGTATGAGGGATACTAAAAGTATTAATCAGAATATTTTCCTCATCCATATGATTTTCTTTCTAACTTTGAGATGAGGTATGATAGATTATAAATTCTAAAAGTATTAATTGTAATATGTTCTTCGTCCATATTATTTTATTTCTCACAACATCTCGACCGAATTACCCGTCAGTCTTCATCTGGTATTCTAAATAGACTCATATTGCTTTTAGATATATCTTCTTTATCCATACTTTTTTTCATGCCAAAACATAAAATAACTTCTTCTCTTCGGAGTTCTCCTAACGATCCTAATGGTGAAAATCAGATAGGGAAATACCAAACCCGATGAATATATCTATCTATCTCTCTCTATCTTTCTCTATCTCTCTCTCTCTATGTGTATATCTATATATCTATATATCTATATTTGTATATATATTTACAAACGTATTATTCGATGGAAGTAAGTGTAAAATATGAAATGAGTCAAGAATAATGAGTCGACGTGTTAGTATGCGTATACGCATAGAAAAATGTGTGATTTTTATTATTTTTATTATTATTATTATTATCATTATTATAGAAAATCTTCTTGCCGCAGGAATAATGTTTTTTTATTGGCAATTATGCCCCGACCGGCGCTCACTATTTTTACGCTCTTCTTAGCACAGTCTACATCAGCCTACTTCGATAAGTGTCCAAATTAGAGGTGATATTAGTTTTAAACCAATTTTCCTTACTTCTTCGTCTTTCAACCATGTTATCACATTTTTTCTCATATTAAGAGGTGGATTCTAATTTGCCGTGCACGCTAAAAATGGTTGGAAACTACTGATATAAGACGGTATTTATTAACACTTTGTTATATCTTCCCAATATCCATGTTCAAAATTTACAAACATATTTCAGTCTTATCTATTTATGTCTACATCTGGACAAGAATATATCAATTTATCGATCTATACATTAATATATATATATCTACAGTTGGTGCAGTAAGTATCCGATACAAAGGAAAAAGTTGATTTATTTTTATAGCCATGAAAACAAAATCATTTAATTATCTAGTGAATGTGTAATCCTATATGACTTTTGATACGAGATTTGTATTTATCCTACAGAAATCCATTTGAATAAAACTTTGATATTTTTTTGTTTTCATGTAATAAAAATATATCAACTGTTTTGTTTTTTATCATATACTTATTGCACTCACTAAATATATATATACATATATAATTATTGTATCTGCTCCTTAGTGTCAGTGATGTTCTTAGCGAGAGTGATTGGGTAGTTTCGGGTCTTACAACATCAGACATTACTACTCTCGCCAACCCGACCAGGGATAATCAGTCTCTGGTCCACTGATCATGAATGCGCTTCCAGTCTTTACTTATATGGCATCAAAGTTCCACACAAAACCTTCCTGGCTATTACCCGATTGGCTACGATCAATCAACACATACCTGAGAGCATGAAAGTTTTAGGTTTAGAAAATAATTTAAACTATGCAATAAGAAATCAATACCTAACCCTATATATATATGTGTGAGTATACTATATTTACTTTACCTAAGTTAGGCACAAGGCTATATATATGTTCTTTTATATCCCTGAGCTTTTGTAATCAGTGTTTCCTTCACCTAGATGAGTCACTCTCCCATATTTATGAGCCTCTTCTGCCCGAGACAGTTGAAAGTTAATGCAATGAATTTGACTGACTCGTGTGATACGATTCCAGAGACGAGACCAAGTATTTCCCACTGCTCCAACCTCGCTGCCCTACATATATATGTGTGTATGTAT
>JAYKTE010470968.1:0-10176 GCA_036873565.1 Xipholeptos notoides | reverse complement strand
TATATGGGTGTGTGTGTATGTGTGTGTGTCCGTATTACCTTACTCAATCTGAAATAGGTTTTAATCTTTGGCATTAAATATTCAACTTGTGTCGCAAATTAATTAAATAACCGACACGTACAAAAATGTGTTTTTTGGTGTGTGTGTGTGTGTGTGTGTGTGTGTGTGTGTGGGGAGGTGGATAATGAAAATCTTCAAAATTTAGGACAGATGAAGAAACGAAATGCGAGATGAAGGGAATCTTTGGGAAGGGAAGAAAAAGAATGCCAGGTTTTGTTAGATTCATTTCGGCCTAGTTAGTCAGTTTTGTATGTGTGTGTTCTGCTCTGTTCTCCTCTGAAACGAATTTCAGATATTATCGCATTTACGTTTTGTCTAGTTTAGTTCAAAATAAAAAAATTTAAAAATAATTTAATAAATTTTCCCTTTTACATATTGCATTTTTTTTTTTCACGTATATTTCATTTTAAACTGAATTTTAAACATTTGTTAGCAAAACGGACAAATTTAATCTAGTGCATATGCCCTTTATAAATAAGGGTTTTAAAGATAAAGATAATTTAATAAAACTTACCTTTAAATAATTGTTTTCTTTTTTGCTGATATAATTAAATTCAAACTAAATTTATACAATTAACAAAATAAAGTTAATCTAGTTTTTATGCCCGCCAAAAATAACAGATTTCAAAGATAATATAATAAATTCTACCTTTAATATTGCATTTTTTTTCATATAATTAATTTCAAACTAAATTTTATACATTAATTAACAAAAATAAATATTTCAAATATTACTCAGTTCTTGAAAATCTTTTTGTTAGCACGGGTTTTAATGATTGAGGACAGAAAATAAAAGGAATTGTGCATAGCAGTAATGGCTCAGTCGGTAGAGCGTCAGAATATAAAGATGCGGAAGTCAATCTGACGTTTTGATATTTGAGTCTCGATACGAGCAACTCGCTTTAACCTTTGATTTTCAGAGCATGACATGATAAATAAATATCTTATATGTCTTCTATTTCTAAATTCAAACATTTAACTCCTCGCAAACGTTTTGTAAAAGTCATTATTGGAGTGAAATCACGAAGATATAAGTGTTCATGACATGTACTTAAAATAATACCATTCTTATACAATTTTCACGGCTCATCTTTCAGACAGGAACTTCCAATTTGGAATCACTTACTGAATCATGCTTACATACTCCTCAAATAGTTTTTTTTTAGAAAAAAATATAAATGACCGAAAATTATTTCAGTGTATCCGATTGCCAATAAAGGGAATCGAAAATGAAAAAATCAACAACTTAACAGTTATGATCATAGAAGACATATACATTGAATTCTTTTTCTGATGCCCAAGTTGCGTGTTAATTTTGCCTAACCAGCTAGTTTTCTGAGGAAAATGTTTTGTTTCCATGCAAATTTTTAGTGTGTTTATTGTATCATAATATTAATGCCGATTAAGAAAGGGCGAGAGAACTTGTCTATTCATGCTATTTGAAAAAATAATTTTTGATAAGATTTTTCGTCTTGCTTTAAAAAATAGAGTTTGGGCAAGTTAAATCGTCTTTGGTAAAGAAGTTAATGGTTAAACCAGTCTTATTGAAGTAGATTATGCAAGACATCATTTTCGTAACACTTCAAAGTTAACTGAATGATTTTTAGAATTACTATTAGCTTCGTTTAAAAGGCTCAATACAACCTTTTGTTTATAAAAATCCAAATTGATTACTTTGCACCTTTCGGATCCACAGGCTTACACATTTTTGAAGTCTGGGTCTAGAAATACCTGAGCCACCTTAAGGGCGAAAAACGCCATGACTCGCGCCATATTGTCTCTAGAGACCAACTCGCAAATTGAAATCGGCGGCAGCGAACGAGTGCTATTTCAAGAAAGCTTCATATTTCACAAAAGCTATGTCAATATTAACTGGTATCAAATTTAAATGAAAGATTTATGAGAGAAAAAGAAAAAGGTTGGGAACCTTTGTCTGGCTAGTATTTATTAGGCAGTCGGGTTAATAATATTATCGCCACCACCACCACCACCACCACCAACAACAACAACAACAACGCCACTATCACCACCACCATCACCGACAACAAAAACAACTTTGCCGCTACCACCTACTTCTTTAAAACAAATTAAATTCGCATTACATTCGTTTTGTCGTCACACCCTAATTGTTCTAACCTAAGTAGAATTCAACGCCTCATTTAGATACCTGGAGAGCTTTAAAGTAGCGTCGTTGTAGTTAAGTTTTGGGTTGAGATATACAGGTTCAAATGCCAGTTGTCATTTTTTTTTATTTGCTCCCCCTTTAGCTGTGGGATAAATGGTACCTAGAATTTCCTGCAATATATTTTCTTAGCTTTATCGTTCTTTTCTCTTCTAACTTTGCTTTTGTTAATGGTGGTGTCTTTTCTCCAGTTTTTCCATTATTAGGCCAAAAACATAAGGAATTGAGATTTGAACTCTTGAATTAATATCCCGCAATCCAGGCTTGTCTTTTTCTTAAATGCATAGAACGGAAGTCGTTCCAAAAACAAAACAAAAAATACCACCTATACTTTTATTCCGCTCCAATTGATTAGAGGAGATTGCAAATTGCATTGTTATGAGCACTGGACAATGTATTCATGGCCTGAAAGTTTAATCTCTCTGTTGCAGATATTGACTGTGTGAAACTCCTAAAAAGCAACTCCGGTCATGGACGTGCGTCTGAAGTAGAGATGAAGGAATTGAATTTAATTCCTCCATGCAGAAAAAAATGAACCAATCAACATTCACCAGCACCTTTTGAACGTTTAAGAAGCCGATGCAATTTAAGCCAGCCTAGGTAGGAGATGAGTTCGTCGATTTCAGTGTGGCAAGAGAGATGTGAGTGACAAAGCACGCCCCGGACAGGAAAATAGACTGCCTCGTTCATCGCTGGCAAAAGTGCATTAAGAATGGTGGTGAATATGTGGAAAACCTTTTAAAAAATAACCTTAAAAAATAGGCGGCATTACTTTTGGAACAACCCTCGTGTTTATATATTTGTATTGCATGACCCACTTAAAATTAGGTAAAACTGGTGTCTTCAAATATCGCACTTTACACTAGTATCTACGATAATTGGTTTCAGATTACTCGTGGAACATATAAAACAGAAAATTACCAACAAGTGTTTAATAGTAACATAGGAACGTTTCAGTCTCATATTAAACAATTTGAGAGTGTTTAAAATTTTTAAGGGGCTAAAATGAGTTTTTCGTATATTTTTGACATTGGGTCTTAAGCACTACTCAGACAAATAGAATAAAAATGTCTTGGTAGATTTTTAAATATAAAATGTCTAAACATTGGTTTATTTTCAGCTGTCTGTAACAACTTTTTTTTTAACTCTTCTGTGCCTCCTTAGTTTCAATTTTATTGTAAAAATACAAACAAAGCTGTGTTCACTCGTGGAGACGTCACCTGTTTCGGACAAAAAACTTAATTCTAGAAATTAATAGAAATTCAGGTAAAGATTACTGAAAGAAATGATAAAAATCGAACAATTAATCGATTTTTGACAGATTTTTTTTTTAAATGTGAAAAAAAAAACGCTTTATTTTATTTACTTTTAAAACAATGTCTTTCTGCGCGCTTTCGCGAATTAAAACAAAAACAAAAACAAATTTCACTTTACAAAATTTTTATTAAAAATTTTTTTTCAACAAATAATTTTTTTATGATATTTTTTTTTTTTTGGTCATTCGTCTTACTTAATTTGCAAATATAATAATACTTTTCACTTACATTTTATGATACAGTAAATTTTTAAACCATGGGGGCGAGAAAAAGGATTGGACTTTGGCGGATTTGGGGCCTACCTACCTCTATCTCTTTATCTATCTATTTGTCTGCCAGTCTGTCTGTTGATGACGATGTTCCTGATACATTGCCATATGTTTTGTCGATGAAACCCTTTTCACTACGACATTTTAGTAACTTAAGGTCTAATGCTTGCAAGTCGAAAAAAATCGATAAAACTGAGGAGACGCCCACTTAAAAGTGGGGGTGGCGAAAGTCACATGCGTTTTAAAAGAACTCCGATTTTAACGCATAAACAAGCTGTGAGGTGAAAGGACAGGCGGTGCAACCGAAAATGATGTACGCATGCGTGACGCCCCTAACGATGTACAATTGGCTGGTCATTGTATTTGGTTCATCAAATCAAATCTTTCATTTGATAGCTATTGTTTGGACAGTCCTTACACGACACTGAAGATTTCTCATTCGCACGACTTTGCAGTTCGGCTTTAATAAAGATAAAGCCTGTGCCTATTTTTCATTAACCCATCAAACGGTTTTGAGGGATCGACCCTATAACAATAGATATTTTGATTCTATATTACGCAAAGACATTTCATTTTAACTAAGATATGGCCAAGTAGCGGTCACAAATAAAAACACCTGAACAAAGCCGAATACCCAAGCAAGTAAAGAATATTTGGATTTTAAGTTGTGTTTTCAAATGATATTGAAGTTGGCCAACTTTTTTATGGAAGTTCTCCAATACGCTACAAAGAGTGAAATGATGTAATGACTGTCCAAACACCTTTAGTAAGAAACACCTTAGCGACCGCAGTTCTTTTGAACGTCTTCTGAATTTGTGGTCAAATGTTACATAACTTTCTTCTTTCGGCTCTTCTGGCTGCATTGAGACCAGCTCCTTGAAATGTTTTGAAGGCTTTCCTTATTCAAGCAATTGTTTTATCTGTAGTACCCATTTAAAAAAAAAATATTGAACGGAGTGTGATCGTCTTCAAGATTGTAATCGCCTCTCTAAATCAAATCGCGAGTCAAATTATTTCTGGTGGAAAAACAAAAATGTTAAAAGTTAACTATTTTTAAAAATAAGTCTCTTTTCTTAAAACATAGATGAAAGTTTTAATAGTTCCTTCGGAAGTTGGCAGTAACTATTACAACATTTGACCTTTGTACCATGTCTTCTCTTTCAATTCTAATCATTACAGATATACGTCTACTTGTTTTTGCGTTATATTCTTCATTACTTAACCTCTCCCTTGCAACTCTGTCCATGATGTCACTTTCTTCCCGGGAGTCTGTTATTGTGTAGTGAGGTCTTAGTGCTAGTGAAATTTCCTGAAAAACAACCGGAAACTAACAAAACCATGAGTCTCCTAAAGATTAACGAATTAATAAATAATAAACGCCCTAGTATTTTCTTTTCGTTTGTTTTTCACTGCAAGACTAGCGAACTAAGTCAATAATTAAACAAGGTAACAAACAAGCCAACACCAAAAAATCGTTTTGATGCAGGAAAGATAATTTGGGATTACTTTTTTAAAATTTATTTTTATCAACATTTTGTCGTAGAGCCATTTCTTTCTTTTCTCAACTAAATTTGAGAAGGACTGCAGATATGTTTTCAGTGTTACCTTTAGGGGCAAGATTCTAACGAGGTTTTTAAAACTCTTGTATATCAATGTCTAAGTCTACTCCTATGGAAGACTCTTCCAACTTATCTATTTCAATCTATAAGTCTACACCTATCCAACTATCCATCTAAATCCTTTCCGATCTATCTATCTATCTATCTATCTATCGAAACATAACACCCAGACTGCGTAGATGGTGAGGACTGCCAAGGTCCATGTGCAGCACGGCGTTATACGGGGAAACTAACGCACTAAAAATCCTGTTTGGAAACCTATACGAAGAATTTAAGTTAGCTAAAGTGAGAGACACAATCTGGTATAAGTGCTCAAAAGACCCCAAAAAGTAGCCAGTGTGGGGATATTCATATATACAGGTAAAAAATGTAACGCCACGAAAGAATTGAATACAGAAAAAGAAAGAATAAAAAAAGGCCATACTAAGGACCGTAGCTACTGGACCCATAGGCTTCGGGTTCTTTCCCTAGAAAAATATGACAAACTGCAGGGGAAAAAAAGTAATCTTTTGCAGGAAGAAATCAGAAAGGGCGAAGAAGAGAAACGAATAGCTATTGAAGATAATGTTTACAACCCAGACACAAGACAGATAAAATTCATTAAACCAGGCGCGAAAATCCCACAAAATAGAAAAGTAAAACCCAACGTGTTATCTCCTGCAACAGACTGGGAACTGAGGGCAGATATAAGCTAAAGATTGAAATTCCCAGATCAAATTGCCAACACAAAGCTCTGCCAATATATAATTTTCTTCTTGCAAAATTTGAAGAAGATAGTTTTGTGGGAACTGGCAGTCCTCTGGGAAAAAAATGCAGAAGAAACCCATGAAAGGAAGGAGTTAAAATACGACGAACTGCTGGAGAGTTGCAGGGCTAAAGGCTGGAGAGCTACCTGCAAGCCGATAGAAGTAGGGGCTAGAAGCTTCGTAGCAAAGTCTTTAAGCAAAGCTCTAACAGACAGAGATAGTGGGTATTAAAATAAAATCATTTAAGTCCATGTACCGAAACAGCGGAAAAGACAGTGAATTGGTTATGGATTAAAAGGGCGAGTACCTGGATGTCACAAAAGTAAATTCTCAGTTAAAATTCCTCGAAATTCTGCATTTCTGGTTTCTCCTAATTTTATTCAATAGTACCTGTAAATATAATAAAATGTACAGTTCTGAATTTAAATCGGTGTATTATTCCTTAGGGCCCTGTCGTAAAAAAGCGGTAACTATCGAAAAAGACGATACGCATTTAGCAAAATTATCAATTAGCTAATCAGAGCCATTCTATTAGATCACCACGTTTTTTTGCTAGGTCACAAAAGCCGATATATCGGCCTTTCAGGATTCAAAGGGTTAACGGTAATTAATATTATTCTTTTAAGTTATTTGATTAACCCCTTTCCTATTTTACTTGTACATAATTTATTAGTTTTATAACAATTTTAGATTACTAATAAATAAATATAAGTAAATTCAGGACAACTTTATGCAAATTGGCTCGGACGGTTGCCAGTCGAAAGCGTCTGCAAGAGTTCGTATAGGGCCCAAACTTTATAATTTTTTTCGTGTGTTTGAAAGCGCTCATTGCGGGTGGATCAGAGACCCATCATCTCTGGTCGGGTCGGCGTGGTGAGGGGAGTATGAGGTTAAGAGAATTTCAGTTTGGTTTTAAAATAATTCATGTATTAAATGTAAATCATATTTTTGTTACTTCTTGAATATTTAGAAACTTTTAGAAACATATAAATTAGACCAAAAGTGTTTGCCTGACTTTTTCAGTCATTTAATACCCAGAACAATCATATTTATTTTGTTTTATAAGCGTCTTTCTTTTTTGTCAACACAATATAAGGATAAATCTAGTTGAACTATTTATCCCAAAGCTTGGGTGAACAAAGGGATTCATTGTTTTCCAAAGAGTATTGATATAAACTAGCAGAACCCGTGGAAATTCCACAATAGTTGAACATTTTGAAAACACTTCGGCAATAACTTTCTTATCACAAACAAATAATAGGAATGAGGTTGTCCTACAATAGAAAAATCATTGGAATATATTTCAATCAGACCGTGAAAATACCAAAAACTGCTGTAGTTATTATTACAAGAAATAGAACTACAGTGAAGCATCATTTTTCCCCCAAAGATTTTGATTTAGAAAAATTATAGCGTCCACCTTTCAAGGGAATTATCGTGGTTTTTTTTAACTACATAAAAACTATTGCAATCCATTATTTCTTAACAACGTTTGGTTTTACCAGATAAAACCTTAAATTTTGTAGAAGATAGAGAGCTCCTTTAAAGGGAGGTAATTCCTTTCTTTCAAACTATTCTATAAGATAATGATGGTTTGTTTGTGACAAGCAGATTAATATATAGATGTGAACTGAATGAAGTCAATTTGGGGGGCCCGAAATATGAAAAGGACACTGAACACTCACTTAAAATGATAACTTCTTTTATATAAAATTCATCAAAATTCTAAAATACATTTAAGAACCTTAAAAAGTTTGATTCTAATTAAATTAGTAATTAGAAACATTAAAAAAACAATTGAACTAAGAATATTTGCTTAGATGTCAATACACAAGTAATAATATCCTCCATTAAATCAAGGGGTAGCTAATGTATTTACATTTTTCAAAAGTTGTTTCATGTGTCAGGCAACAGTCAAGATCCCTAATCAGTTCAGCACTCAGAAATTCTTATGGATCAACCTGTTTATGGTAAGAGAAGGTCACATGAATTAATAACAATAGTACTTTAAAAATAAAAGGGAAATGTTTTTTCATTGTATGATAAACAATGCCATTCATGTCTCTTGGAAATCATTTCACCTTTTTTTAAATACGTTTTAAAGTTTCTTTGGCAGATTCTAGGGATAATTTTTTAATTCCCGCCGGTGGATTTTGATTAATACACTTGGAAAGGGTGAATCCCTAGATTCATTTCAGCTATGGATAAAATAATGTATCAAGTGTTATTCAGGACAATAAAGTAAATATTTTTGGGTGTTAAAAGACAGATAAAAAAGACAATCGAACCCACACATAAAGACCTAAAATTGTTTGACGGTGAGGGTCAAAGATAGGCGAGGTGACAAGTAACCTAGTTGGAATTTGTTTTTGATGTCGTGTTATCCAATCATAGTGGTTTGATTTTGGTAAGAAGAACTAGGCAATTTGACTGGATAACACAACATTTATTTATCCATTTTTTTTCCCCCTTTCGAAGCATTGGAGAGAAGTGATGCGCTCAGTTGGTGGCCTCTCTGGCCACAAGATCTATACTTCGTGACGATAACCTGTATTAAATAATATAGGAGTACAATAAAATCAATCCATTAATACGTAGAGTAGAAAAGGGAAGAATAGATCAAAGTGAGAGGAAAATAACCTTAGTGAAGGAAAAAGAGAGTGTTAGATAGCAATGTATGACTGGATTATTTCGTTAGTTATCTGGTTCCCTTTATCTCTCACTCACAAAAAAAATATGGATTAACATAACAAAAATAATCTATTTTGTTCATCAGTACTGTCTTTCATCGGTACAAGACCGAGAGAAATAAGAGAGCGAAATGGAAAAGATAACAAAGTTTGTTAAATTATTTGCTACCTTGAATAATCTCTCTCTGTCACTTTCTTCCAATCTCTCTCACACAAACTGAGAGAGAAGGAGAGAGTACAGAATAACGAAACATGCAATACTTAATTCAGACAATTAGTTTTTTCTCTTCCCCTCTCTACCCTCAGTTGTGTCTCTCATCGAGGGGAATTAAAGAGACAAGAAATTCAATCTACAAAAAAGGAAAAAACACAACTGAACAGAAGTGAAGTCAAGGCGAATTTTAGAGCGAGGCAGAAGGTACACATAAAAGAAAGAAAATGGTTTGTCGACCAGAAAAGTAGATTGAACAAGTTAATAAAACAGAACAAAAGCGAAGTATTGAATCTATATAGTTTAGTGGGTTGGCTGTTTCGGTAGGTGATGGTTGGGAGGGTGATATCTTCCAAAGATTGGCACATGGCAAACGTGATTTCTCAGCTGGTTAAGTAATTGCGAAAGCTTGCATCTATTTCGAAAAGAAAGTACGGCACAAGTGGTTATTCTTAAATATGGTTGAACTTACAGCCTATAAATTTTCGTTACCAATTTGTTATCGCAGAGAAGTATAATTGGGACCTTATTAATAAGTGACAATACACGATAACCTATTCTCACTGCTGGTTAAGTATTGGTAGAGTTGAGATAAATGAACAAAAAAATAAAATCCGTGGATAGTTCCTCCATGCATGTTTGTACAAATTTTGATTTCAATAAACAAATTCAGGCAGATTAAGATTCTAGCTGAAAGCGAAATAGCGAGATGATTTAGAATTATTGCTAAGCAGACCGAGACGTGGATAAAAACGTGTGATATCTTTTATAGTCACTGGTACTCCTACACAATTGACCAGAGTTAGTTTCTGCTTGCTGGGATTGAGTCTATGCTAATGTTGACTAAAATCAATATCCATGTAACATAAGTGAGGTAAAACAGCCTTGAGACATTTCAAGTAAGGTCGATACGATGTGTGTTGTTTATTTCAGGGTCAAATATTTAGGATCTCACGCTACTCTATTTAAAAATTATAAAATAATTGTGTTTAAACTTAACAACAACTGTTATTATATGGAAAAATGCGCGCATGAAAAGTAATATTCTTAAGATTTTATTAAACCTGGAAAAGTAAAGGACAA
>JAYKTE010470857.1:0-10177 GCA_036873565.1 Xipholeptos notoides | reverse complement strand
AAATGAATTTAGTATAAAAAAGCATTAGAAATGAATTTAGTATAAAAAAGCATTATAAATGAATTTAGTATAAAAAAGCATTAGAAATGAATTTAGTATAAAAAAACAAAGAAAAGAAAGAGTACAGGGAGAAAGAGGAAGACAGTGTTAGACAATAAAAAATCAAGAAAAAGAAGAAAAATTAAAAAGATTCCTATCTTTTTAACAGCAAAAAAGGAGAGAAAGAAAGATAGATAAAAGTGAGATATATCTCTATCTCTACTATTATATAAATGGAAGTTTGTTTGTGTGTGTGTGTGTGATTTCGTTCCCTATAGACTTAGAAATGGCTGAACAGATTTTCTTGAGTTGGTAAACAATGTGTTTAATTGGTGTTGTACTGTTGTAGACTATCTTTACAGAAAAACTTTCTCACTTATTTTAATCTTTTTTTAAATTTGATTAAATTTTCATTATTTCCTTTAAAAAACTAAATAATTATTTAAACAAACGGTAAATAAAATAATTATTTTAGATAATTAAAAAAATAATTTAAAAAATTAAAAAAGCTTTATCTTTTAAAATTTTTTCCCATTCATGTTTATTTTTATTATAATTTGATTAAATCTTGATTATTCATTTTATCAAATCAAATGAATAATAATTATTATTTAAGGCTATTTAAAAATATTAATTAATATTTTTTAAAATGATAATTAATATTAATCTCATATTACCATATTTTCCAAGATTTGAATTTATTTGTCAATTTAAATTATCAAAAAATGTTCGAGGGAAATTATTTATTTTGTTATTCTTTATTTTTTGCTTTTGATTCAGATGTTTCTTATACGCTGGTTTAACAAAACATGGAGCCCAAACAACCAAATACAAGTAGTAACCTCGGCAACATAAAATAGGGTATTTTTCGACACACTTGACTAATTGTAGAACTACAATTAACAACCACATATATTCTTTCAACCAACAGAACCTAGGTATTTATCAAGTGGTTTCTTATTAGCTCAGTTTAATAAACTATGGCCGACAAAACTTAGCCAAAGTAGTTGGTTTTGATACGGAAAAATAGCTGCTAACAGGTCAAACTAGAAAAATTGGATTGATGGTTTGTAGTGTCCGCTGTGTGGAGTCTACGTTGGGGTGTGAATATATCCGCAATGTAGTAAAATAATTTTAGAATTTAAAAAATAAAGGCAGATTTTTTTTAGAAAGGAAAAATATTAGAATTACTAAAATTCAGATTAAAATGAGCATAAAAAGAGTAACAAAGCAATTCCAAAGCAAGGTCAGGTAATACTGCTATCAATAAAAGTGAAATTGTTTGTCTGTGTCTGAATGTGTACAATTTTCCCTAACAAACTCCTGTCAATTTTCGGTTTACAGACTTGAGATTTGATATTCAGGATATTCAAACATAGGGCAAGCTTTGTAATTGATTTTCGGTTGGAAATTTAGCTGCCAAGAGGTAAAAGTTGAAAGATTGGACCTTTGCGGTTTCTACCAAACTGCTCTGCCAATTTTGAGACTAAACAGTTGAAATTTATTATATACGAGCTGCTGCTCTGACCTGGCGATGTCTGATTATAAAGTGCTATTCTAGCTTTTCTTGCAAAATCTAGTTCACTACATGGTTAATATTTAAAACTGGGTTTCATTATATTAATAGTTATATAGATAGTATCAGTAAAAATGGTCTACATACATACAAATTTTTTAAAAATCAAATCAAATCAAATAAGAGAGGCTACTGCAGTCGAAGACATTAAGAGGGAGAACACAAGAAAGAGAGAGAAGAGATAAAGAAAAGGCAATGATAAAAACATGATAAAAGCAATTGTCGTCTCTGCAAATAAGTCATGTACAAAAATAACTTTTTTGAAATCTATATAAAAAAAAGGAATCAGGAGAGAAATCCAGTGGACATTAAGTCAGTGCCCAATTTCTAATAAAAATATCATGTAAAAAAATTTTTTTAGACAAACATTATTTTTGTCTAATTCGTACAAAAATGTGGTCATAAAGTGTGGGATCAGTTTACTATATAGTATTACACAACAGAAAACTGAACCCCCACTTAATGTCCACGTCAATATTTCGTTCACGATTTGAGGTATTTGTAAAAATAATGATGCCATATTATTTGCAACTATACAAATTTTCTACATGTAAAATTTCAGATAAATTCACACAATTGAAAAAAAAAACCTGAAGGCCTGTCCAGTTTACTACATAGGAGGAACCCTCAAATAATTGCAGGACATAATTTTTTTTTTGCAATCGGCCCAGATTACTATTTTGCATGTTTGTGTGAAATTTTGGCAAAAATTGGTCGAAAGCACTCGGAAATGAAAAAACGCGGGAAAATAAAACGTCATGAAAAACATCTATGTAATTTCATATTTAATGAACTTTTACCGTGACAGGCAACAGGGTCGTGTCGTGTACAGAACGTATATATGAAATTTGATTGATATTCATCAAGAAAGCTAGAAAACATAAAAAAAACGCTGAAAAATGGCCGAAATATTGGCCAAATCGGAAAATGCGTTTTGCCATCGTGCATCTCGAACAAAAACACAGAAATTGGTTGAGATCGTTTAGGAATAATTAGAGGTAGCGTCTGCTTTTACTGAGAAAACTTATTGCCGATCAATTGAAAAATGGGGTATTTTTGGCAAAATGAGTCCTGACTTGTCCACGCGTCAAATCGGCTTAAAATTGACGTTTTCGAAATTCTTTTTTTACTATAAATGTAGACCACGCCGAGCGTCTGTGTGTGAAATTTCAACCAAATTTTTCGAACGCAATCCACAGGTACAAAAATGGGGGTAAATAGAGACACTAAAAACGGGGGTTTACAACGCTGATTTTTTCAAAGTGTTGACGTCATGCGAAAAAGAGTCGCATCGAAAATTAAAGATCCGAAGTTTGGTCGAATTTCGTTAAAAATTCTCGTTAAAAACCAAGCGGGTATGCAAAGAGTGAGAAACGCCCGGAAAACGGGTTAAAGGCAAAAAACTGCTAGTTTCATAGCGCGGGAGGAGCAGTGAGCACGGTCGACTCTAACCAAAATGGCCTGGAGGGTCCAGAATTGACTATTTATCGAGATCATTTTATTGATATGCAGATTGAATTTAGTAAAATATGAAACGGTAAGATTTACATTTTTTAAACTAAAAAAATATTAATTATTAACACTCTTTGTTTTTAGTAACCCAAACTGGCACCCTATTTTTCTAAATTGTTTTTTTCATTTGTTGTGAATTATCGATTAGACACTAAAATTTCGAATTATCAATTTAAAAAAAAATCATTATTTCATATTGAAACCTTTTCTTTAGCTTCCGCCAATTATTTTTTTAGTATTGCAATTACAGTGTAACAAACATGGATATAAGAGACCCTGATATAAGAGAATCCCTGATAAAAGAGAAATTGCCTAAATTAGAAAAAGATATAAGAAAAATCCTAGGAGACTTCTTCTCCGGTCCCGGAAACTCTCTTATATCTGGGTTACAGTGTATTTACAATTAACTTTAAGTCTATAATACAAGATTCAGTTCAACAAGTTAAGAGGCTATCCCGAGGAGCTTTTGTTGAAAACAAAAATACCTCGTGTGTGCTGAGGTTTGAAAGTAGTGAGTGCTGGCTGCTGCTGCTCTGCTCTGTGCTGTCAGCTGTTGCTGCTGTTCTCTTAATGTTACATGTCTTCTATGTGTCAGAATAGTAGTAATAGAAACGGCTGGCTCTGGCCGTTAAAGCATCGGAAAAATATTGTTACATTTTGTTTTTAAAAGATTTAGCTTTTGACATGAAATTCAGGGACTTGTAAGTGAATATTTTTGTATAACTGCTGGTAAATCTTTCTACTTATTTGTTATTTTAAAAAAAACAGCAACTAATTTTCACTATTTTTAAGCCGGTGAAGAAAACCCTGCGATTCCAAAATGTATGAACTCTTCGAATCAACTCACCGAAATTGAAAATAGCCACGGCCCCGGGCGGGCACTTTGGGCCCTAACTTCAATTAGCCAATAATCAGAGATGTTAGAGGACCATGGAGGGAGGGCGCAAATATCGGCATGTCGTCTTTTGGGCTAAGTTATCAAGGCCGATATATCGGCCCCAGACCCCACAGGGTCCAAAGGAATAAGTTAGACAAATAGTGAACAAAAGAAGAGGACGAAAAGTGATTTCGGATTTTTCTTAGGATTTAGGCGAAATATTTCATTTTTACAATCATTTTAAATTATCAAGATTTTTTGGTTTCATCCAAGTAAAATGTACATTTTTGCAGTTAAGGATAATAATCCTTAAAGGATTAGACAGAAATAGCAAATCGTCCGTGACACGTTAGCAACAAACCCAGACAGAAGATTTTTTTTTTAATTACAGACGATTTGCGAGATAACTTTGTCTCTCTTAAAATGTATTTTTATTGAAAATAAAAAAAAAACAAAAAAAAAACCAAAAGTTTTTTTTTTTTTGGGGGGGGAGGGGTGTCTGTGAGTGTGTGTTTATAAGTAATAAACTCCAGATTTGTTTTGGGCAGGCAGCAGGGTCAGCGAGGAGGGTCAGGATCAGAGTGGTAAAAGCTGGAACTCTGAATCAACGTCGTTCCAATCCCAGTCAAAACAATTGTATTCACTCGGGCAGATGAGGCTTGTTAATTACTGTAACTCATCTAGACGTAAACACTGATTCCAAAAGCCCGGGTGGATACATCAACTCAATGAAACTCATAGGTGAAGTGAAGAAGAGCAATCAACATCCAGCAACACACAGCAGCCAGAAGCAGTGGATTTTAAAAAGCCCAGGAATATAATGAGCACGTAAAAACTGGCCTTAAGCCTAACTTGAGTTTGTGCTCTCTCGGTCAAGTAGATATCCTTGTTAGTTTGACTAAATTCTTTTTTGTCTGCATTTTGAAGCTTGAGCTTTAATTTATTTGGAGTTATATTAAAAAATTTAATGTTGGACAGTGGACACCATTTACACCAACATCCTATTTTTTTCAGAAATCTCGGAAACCTTCATATCGAACTCTAAAGCCTTTCAAACCGAATACTTTCAATGCAAAAACGAACAAAAGCTCCTCCTCACAACTTAGTAACTGTGTTAACTGTTACTGTTTTGTGTTTTGTTTAATTACTTCCGTCTGCCTGCCTGCATTTCAAATTATTCCACCATGAGCTTCGATTCAATTGAGACAGACAGCACAGAAATAGAACTTTCTACAGTAGTGTGACTGTGACTGACTGTGACACGGATATGAGATAAAAAAATTTCTGGTCCTAAATTAGAGCCAGTGTTTAATTTATATACAAATTAGAAACGGGTATAAGAGAAACCCGGGTATAAGAGAAACCCGGATATAAGAGAAACCCGGATATAAGAGGCTTCTTCTCCGGTCCCGACACCTCTCTTATATCCGGGTTACACTGTATTTCGAAATATCATCTACCTTAAAATTAGTGATGGGACGATTCCTTGGAATCGTAATCGTTAATCGTGTATTTTGGGGAGAATCGGAATCGCGTACTTAAATACCTTAGATTTTACGATTCTTCCATTACGATTCTCTTGAATTTTTAAGTTTCCTGGAATCGGAATTGGTATCGGACAAAATTTAGGAATCGTTCCACCAACACTACTTAAAATCTATATTTTCTTGTAAATGAAAAAAAAATCTAGCGCTCTCGCTGCCAGAGCCAGCTGCCTAAATTTGGTTATTTAAAACTAAGTGTTTTAATGAATGAATTTAATTAAGACTTGGAAAATGTAACGAAAATAAGTTCATGAAAATGCTTTATTCACTTGGTTTATTGATTGAGATTAAATAATGGTATTTATTAAAAAGAGAAACCTCGCAACCTACTACACGCACGCTCATAACTGAAAGAGTCTTAAGTTAGTAGAGGGGCAGGGGCAGGCAGCAGGACGTTCGGGAATTTTTTCTTTGATTTAAATCCGTCACTCCTTTCTTGACTGCTGGCTGGGCGGCGGAATACTTAACAAGTTAAGTTGTGATCGTTATGACCATTATGAAGGTTTTCTGGTTTCATAATCGAAGAAAAGGATTTGGTACTTTGGCAGGGCAAGCAGAGGGGCAGAGGGTGAATTAGGTTTGTTTTGTTTACCAGACACACCACTCGAAGGCATTTAAATACCGACCGTAAACGCTAGTTGTAATCAAAATTTCTCAGCACACACCACCGGCACCGCCGCAGCCGCACCGCACCACCACACCAGTGACCGACCGCCGGCACCGCACAGAGCGCACAGGTTTTCAAACGATGTTTCTGTTTTAATACAGTACAGTACAGTACAGTGACGCTACAGTGTTATCATCGACTATCACAATTTTGTAAAAGATCAATTACTACTTTCCAAAATGCAGCTACAGTGGCAGAGAGTGCAAGTCAAGTGCACAAGTAAGTGCACATAGTGGAGTGAGTGGAAGTGAGTCTTTTTGCAGATGGAGACATTCACTTAAGAATTCATTGCATTGAGATGAGGCCTCACAATTAAGAAAGAATCTTTTGTTCCTCATCTTTTTTAATAGGTATTAACATTACGTTTCGGCCAACAGTAGTAGTTCCGCTAATAAAGATCGATGATCTTTAGATCTTTACTGAGAGACATTATTCACATTTCTGCTTTAACCGATCCGGCGATCAGCAACATTCAGCAACAACATCCTTCAATTAAAAATCGCCCAGAAATTATTAAATTAATGCCGATTGCTGCTGCTGCTATTCGAAACCATTGTAAACCAAAAACAATTTTCACTATTTCATTTGGAAACTTTATAAAAAAAGTTTAATTCGTGTAACAAAAGAACTCCTCAACCCTTCCTTCTTCCAAACAATAATGATAAAGTAAACAAATTAAATTTGATTAATCCCAGCAATAAAAGGCTCAATAACAACACACTTTTTCATTTTGATCAAGGACTCAAATGTCGCGTGGCAAGAATTCTTCAATTCCAAACGTTTGATTATTACTTTCGGTTGCACAGTTAGTTCTCTTAAGGAAAAGATTTGAATTTTTAGACAACTGTCAGACAACATCTCCTATTTTAACATTTGACCCTAAGACAAGAAAACGGGAATAGAGAGTAATTTTAAAAATATTGTTTCATACAACACAAAAACAAATTTATCGTTTTTTTTTTCTAGTGTTTGTAATTTTTTTTTAATCAGTTTTAGTTTTGTGGTCTTGAAACCCATTCATTCTATCGCAAGTTTACAGGTGGAATTATAAAAGATCCCCATTTTTAAAGAGTTGAATTTACTTTTCATAATTTATTATCAAAAGACAGTGTAAAACTCGGGTATAAGAGAAACCCATATATAGATTTTCTCTAGTCCCAAATTAGAGCCCGTGTCTAATTCATAATACAAATTAAAACGGATATAAGAAAACCCCGAGACTTCACTTCTCCGGTCCGGTCCGGACAACTTTCTTAAAACCAGGTTACACTGTAATTAATTATTCATTTGGTCGCAACAACAACGCAAGTAAAATGTTATTTGCTTTTTTTTTTTTCACTTGTGAATTGAATTTTCTTAGAAACATTGGACCTTAAAAACAAGACACAGACAGAGAGCGGTATGGGAAAAAAGCGAGAGAGACGAAGAAGGTATTTCACAAAAACAAATCTAAAAAAATTAAACAAAGTTTATTGACAAAAGAGAGGAAAGAGAGAAAAAAATCAAAGGGAAATAATACAAAACAAACAAAAACATTAAATGAATCTTTTTCTCTTTCTTACCTTAACTGAGAGGTTAACTTCCTTGTCGTCCAAAAGTAGGATCCGACAAATGTAATGCCCTGGTTTTGTTCCAGCTTCAACATAATTGCAAAATTTATTGTTTGTTGTAGATAGTTTATCTTTCTCCTTATTTCCACGGAAAAACCTCGGTAAAAATCGGAAGAGTTGGGCGGACATGACGAGGTAAAAAGAAAAAAAAATCTTAATTGTCCTCTTGCTTTTGCACAACACACAACTCTAATTCACTCAAGCGAAGTTTCAACAAAATGAAAAATGGTTTAACAGACTAATAGAAGAAATAAACGAAGAAGATAAGGAGAAATAAAGAAGAATTTTGTTTGTTTTTGGTTTGTTTTTTATTAATATGAAAAAAGGTTAAAGAAAAACAAGACTAAAAACAAAACAAAAAGGTGAATAGTTTTTGTTTAACAAAAGTGAGAGGTGTAGGTGTATCTAATTTTGGGGGGCACGGATTCCTTGCCACCCTAAAAAGGTAAAATAAAAACACGTGTACCTTTTTAATGACTAAAAAGTTGTTGTTGACAGATCTTAACACTTTAATCGTCAACCGCTTTGTGACGTTTTTATTTTTTTTTCCCTCGTCATTATTTGTTCTTCTCCACATTACTGTAGTAAAGTTGTAATTAATAATTTGATGACGAAAAAAGAAGACCCGAAAATCAGCAAATGTATTGTTTTCTTCTAAACTATAGAAGAAAAGAGACAAGATCTTCCTGCAGCAGTAGTGTCGAGGCTGGATGGTGGTGGGTGGCCCCCATCCGACGGAGACCTTCTCTCTCTACCGTCAGCCGGGGGTGTGTGTGCGCTCATTCACACAAAACACACCTCCTCTCCCTTTCTTTCTTTTCTCAGCTAGAACGAAAAATGACGATAGTAGTGCAACTTTCTTTTAAAGATTACATAGAGTAGTAGCAGTTATAGTAGTTAGGCTTTGGAGGGGTGGGGTTAGCTTGCTTGCTTTCTTTATTCTTGTTTTTTCTATTTTATCGTTTTCTTGTTTTTTTTTTATGGCTTTGAGAGAAAGAAAAGAAAAGCAATCAGAAAGATATTTTCCCTCTTTTATAGCACACACCACACCACCACAAACAGTCACCACACAGTGCCATACCACAACACAAACAAGACATCGCTTTTTTTGCGTGTGTGTGTCGTCGTGTGATGTCTAAGTTTCAACTTCATGCTCTTACTTTATTGTTGATGTTTATTGTTTATTGATCAGTCAATTTGATCTAAGCAACGCAACAACGACAACGACACCGTCAAACATAGATCAGTGCAATGAATGCAAAACTTACATTCGTTCGTTCATTCATCTTTGTAACCAGAACTGTTTAATTTTTAGAAGAAAAATCATTCAATTAATGTAAATAACAAGATTTAAACAAAAAATTCAATTATTAAAAGTTAACGAAAGAAAAGTAAAAAAAAAGAAGAATGTTTCGATTCTAAAGAATCCTCATTAAAGAAGTAACACCAAAAGAAGACCCTACTTTTATTTTTAAAACCCGAGCCCGTGCCCGCCCAGCCTTGACGGGTGAGGGTGGGGGGTTATTCTGCTAACCGTTTTCAGGGCAATCCATTCCATTATTCCACCCCTCTAGCCTTAAGCATACCCCCCCCACTTAAATCTAATGATTTGTTACAAAAATCAACCTCAACCTCAAGATCCTAACTCAATAATCCCTAATTCTAACCCTAACTCCAGCCCTAAATACAACAGGGTGCTATGTGCCTAAAGGATTTCATAGAGCATGTGAGTTATCTTCGTAAGTTCACGCTTAAACTTTACTAATACCAATTATAGTAAACTAAACTGCGATTGTCCCCCTCCCCTAATGACCAACGTAGATACCCACGGGCTGGAAACAATCTTCATTTTTTCAAGTTTGACCGCTTTAGCAGCTACTTTTCCGGCTTAAACCCAAATCGAATTCGTTCCACAGGTCTGGATAAATTTCCCATACATCATATTCCAAGTCTCTAGATAAAAAATTGGCAAAGTATTTTGATAGAGACCGTTTTTCAGACTGACGCACAAGGTCACTTTTGGATGTATACTAGAAGTATGGCTACGCCCTGCTGCTGGCGCCGGGGGTTGCTTTGATGGGGTTTTTTTTGTGCTCATTTTGACCTGTGTTTATTGTAATTTCTAGATGTTTTTCTTAACAATTGTAAAAGAAAATTCTAAAAGCGGTAACTTCCCTTTAAATTTTAACAGAATATAATTTTAAAAGAAAAATACAAAGAGAGTTTCCTCCCTTTGAATTTTTTTTGCGTTATTTGCCTTTTGATCGAAAAGCTTTATTAGTCGAGTCAAAATACGGTTTAACCCTTAAAAAATTGGAACAAAAGGTTTCTCAACTGATTCTGGTAGGTTTT
>JAYKTE010470746.1:0-10177 GCA_036873565.1 Xipholeptos notoides | reverse complement strand
CTCTCTCTCTCTCTCTCTCTCTCTCTCTCTCTCTCTCTCTCTCTCTCTCTCTCTCTCTCTCTCTCTCTCTCTCCTTTGCCATAACGCGTGGAAGAGGCACCCTTTGGGAAGTATCATTATTCTCTTTTCATAATAACAGCGTCAAGAAATCCAGAAGAGAAGTCACGCTACTGTACTTTAAATACATAAACCCAGTAAGGGATTAATAACAAGGTGATATATCCGTTTCAATATATGAGACGTTGAGAGTAACAACCCGGCAAGAAAAGAAATGGTCGAATTGAGACTAAAACATGGATGAAAATCGACTCGTGCTCAGACTACAGAGGACAATCCAGCAATTGCCACTGCAAACAAGAACGATTTTGTATACCATTGTTTTCCAAAAAAGCTTCCTCTACCATGTAGAAGAGAAATGGTGGAATTGATACTGAAACATGGGTGAAAATCGACTAATGTACAGACTATGAAGTACAATCCAGCAAACCTACTCTAAAATTCAACTTAAACTAAATTTCTTATTCTCGTGACATATCTTTATTAACTAGCAATATGCCTTGTTACAATGAGTAGAGTCTTTGGATTTGATTTTGAGAAGAAATTGGCCACCAAAAATCCAACTCATTATCAAACAATTTGTTTTTCTAAAAGTATTAATCGGACTATTTTCCTCATTCATTTTGTTTTCGCAACGTTTCGGCCGAATCACCCTTCGGCCTTTTTCAGATGTCCTAAATTCATACAGAGTGTTTTTAGATCTATAAGAAAAATAATTTTTAAAATAATTTCAAAAATTGTGAAACAATACTGAGACAATTTATGAGTTATTGCCCCTTGAAACCTTCTGCAATGGCAGACCCAACATCTTTTGAATAGTGAAACCAGTCTTTGTTTATTCTTATAATTTGTACAAAATTCCAACTTTCAATTTCATTTGTATACTATACTAGCAAATTTTCCCGATGTTGCCCGGGTGCTGAGCAGTTACATCTGTCAGTATACATAATTTAAAATTAATTATTTTAACTATTTTTGAATTATCTAATTTTTTATGAGGTATAAATAATACATTTATTTGAAATAAAAACGTTTTATTTGAATGTCGGCTAAATACTTCTGTGAAATACTTGTTTTCGGGGTCTGTTGGTAATCATGGTAATTTCATTTATTAAAATTGAAAAAATATCTTTAAATCTATATTTTTCGACTATAAACTGATTAAAAAGTTTGCGCCTGGTCTGAATATTCTCTATGTCAAATCTCAAGACTGTAGAAAAATAATAGGCGGAAGAGTTTGGTAAGGAATAATCGCTCTCACAGACGAGTTTTCTCTTTTATAGATATACATAGAAGAGTTTAAATTTTAAGTTGATATCTTAATCACATACCCCACTCCATATTGCTACATATAAGCATTTCACAATAAAGATTAAAGAAAAAATCAGTTTTATTATTCATTGTTTCTTAGAATGTTTTCTATGTTTATTCTTTTCTTTTTTTTTGTCTATTCAACACTTGCCAACACTCTCTACTAAGTTAGTTACGAAAGTCTTTATTATAGGAATTATAGGAAAGCAGCATCGTACATATACAAGTTTTGGTTGTCTGAATAATTTTGCTATATAAATTTCGTCAGGCTGAATGCCTTGATGCTTACTTTTGTGTTCATTTTGATTTGTGTTTTTATAATTCAAAATATTGACCCCATAACAGTTTTTTTTTCCTGTTTAAAACTAATTAGAAAGTTTTCCCTGATCTGAATAATCCATACATTAAATTTCAAGTGTTCAAACCTAAAATTAGAATAGTAATTTGGTAGGGACTACAAACTTTAACTTCTTAGCAGCTGAATTTCCTGCTTAAAACCAAATAAAGGTTTGCCCCAGGTCTGAATACTCTTTATGTAAAATTTGGGGAGCTTAGTAGATACTGATTGTATACACACACGCATGTTTACCTTTATTTATATATATATATATATATATATATATATATGTGAATATTCTCTTGTATACATTTACTTCTGAGGAGAGTTTGTGAAAATTACTTTTATTTTTTTTTTTTTTTTGATCATTTGGAAAAATATATTTTAAAATGTCCCATTTTAGTTTTTTCCTATAATATAAATGGGCGCCTTTCTTATAAAACAATAGAAATTTAAGTTCATTTCAAAAAATTGTTTTTACTCGAAGTATTGCCAGGCGTTAAAAAAATTAAATAATTTAATTCAGCATCATTTTCAATTTGTAAAAATTAAAAAAAAAAATAATTTGTAAAATAAAAGTTGTAATACTTAAAACATTGCAGAAATATTTTTTCTAATAATTTTAAAACAATTTAAGTTAAAATGCCAGCTTTTTATTTAAACGTTCGGTTAAAGACTTTTGTGAAATACTGGTTGTCGGCCTCTGTTGACAACCAAGATATGGTATATCATTAAAATTGAACATTTGTATATATTTTCCCCAGGTCTGAATTCTCTTTGTGTCAAATTCCATGACTACAGACAAAGAATTGGCGAAGTAGTTAGGTAGGAAAAAATCGCCTGCGCACACGCATTTTTCTCTTTTATAGATATATAGATAACTTTTCATTTCTTATAAAGAAGAGATGAATTCATTGCTGCTTTTAAAAGGAACTCTCGCGCTTTGGTCCTGAAACCCAAAGAAAATGAGATATTTCCTATTATGAATCTGTGATATGGCATATACAATAGAGAGAGGACACTCACGCAAGTCTTTTCTTGTTAATAGTTTTGCAGTTGAAGAGAAATTGTGCGATAGAACCAATTTCGAAGAAAAGTTGAAATATTCGCAGCACTTTAAATTGATATCTGCATGCTTAGTCGATGGGTGACTCTATTCAAAGGGAATGACCTCAACATTAATAACAATTCATCACTCGTTTAATAAGATTTTGAAACCATTATCAATGGGCCCAGATCTCGGATAATTATCAGACACTTCGCTGGTCAAGTATTTGACGGACAGACACACACACAGCCAATCTCTGCTGAATGATTGAATCAAGCAGAAATGGACTCACAGACAAATGGAACGTTTATTATTGCCTTTCGTTAAGGGTCTTTAGTGATTGCCTTTCGTATCTACGAACAGATATGAATCGATGCTCCATATCCACATCTGCTGACAAACAAGATACCATATTCCCATCCGGCATGTTCGATCGGCAACCTTCTTATTAATTTCCAAAATTAAATCGTGTCTAAATCTACCATTCTGAATTTTCCGTGTATTAAAACCAAATTCCTTACAGAATTTCGGTGCCATATTTCTTTCGTAATGTCATTTGCTAGATCAATCAAGTATGGAAAAGAATCTACCAAAACTATAGGTTAAAGTTGGTTACCGTTCCTTTTGAATTTATACTACATTATACAATACTATAATGACCCCCATGTTGTAACATAGGACCAAAATCCATGTTTTTTTTAATTAGATAGAATGAATTGCTTCGGAAAGAAGTCGAAAAAAATATTTGGAAGAGAAATACAGTATTATTTAGTCTAAATATGAACGCAAACTGAACGACTGACGCTCGAACTCGTGTACTGCGATTCCAAAGTTCGATTGTCTATCCACTATCTCAAGTCGCCTCCGCCCTCCATGTTATATCATTTCTACAGCGTATTTATCAGTTTCAATAAATGTTTATTGTTTCATTCATAATGAAGGAAACGTTCGTTAAAGTTGCCCCGAGTTTAGTATTTACCCATTCCAAATTCACTATTAATGATTACATTTTTTATTGACTCTAATATTAAGTAAAAAAAAAAGTCATAGGAAAACCTATTAAAATCAACCGATATCTACAGATAATGACCTATATAAACCAAATCAGATTAAATGGCAACAAATTTGAAGCAATACCATAAAACTTGGAAGCATAAAAACATTGGTTTATGGCTGAAGTGTTGCAGGCTTTCATATTATTCCAAGAGTCGGCGCTGATGTACATTAATCATTAAACTAGGTTCTGTATGCTTTCCTTTTTTTCGTGTGCAAGTTCATTGCTTACGAACCTTATAGGGAAAGTCGATTTAAACCAGTGGATAGGCAGTCGGACTTCGGAATCATAGTACGCGAGTTCGAATTCCAGTCGTTCTATCTGTGTTCTCATTTGGATTAATACCTTTGGAAACGGCATGAATACCCACATTCCTGTTATTTTTGTCGACATTTTTTAACAACACAATATGCACCATTTAACCCACAGCCGGGGGGAATGTGGGGATTCGTACCTTTCCCAAGGGTATTAGTCCAAATATTAATGCGCAACCGAACGACTGGGATTTGTACTCGCGTACTACGATTCCGAAGTACGACTAAACAATAGTAAGTGTTTTCTTTTAATTCATTTCCAATTAATAGAAAAGCCCCAAAAGACCAAACAAATGGTAGTTCCAAAGTATTCGATTCCAAAGTGTTTGAGTTACACTGTACCGTTTTTGGCTGATTCCCTTTCTTCATCTCTCTATCGCAAGCCATTCTCATCATCAACATCTAATACATACGAGTTTTCTTCTTTACTTGACTTATGCACCAATCTTTGATTTTTAAGTCGCTCTCTGTAGATTAGTGCTTACGTTTGGACAGTTAATCTTTGTCAGACCATTCTGCTGACCTGCAGATCAAAATGAGAATAGATTGAATTTCTATTACTATGAATTATGGATTTCCTTGCTCAACTTAATGTTCGCTTATAAACAACAATAATAATAATAATAAAAGAGAAAAATATCATTAAAAATATTTTAAAACCTGAACACATACGCACATTCCCCCACGACTGAGAACGCCAGTATTTTATTATTTGTCTTTCCTCAATTCATATTCATATATTTACTCATATTATACATGAGATTTTAAAGTTGAACATTAATTCAAAATCTTAATACATTGGTTAAGATAAAATCGATAAAATGAGAGCGAGAGCCCAAAAATAGATGCAAAATGACTCAAATGTACTGTGTATTTATTTTCTTCTTCTGTTTGCTACACCACTGCCAGTTGTGTTACATTAAGCCCAAAAATACTCTTATCTCATAGTTTTCAAAACATAGGTTTTTTTTAATTAAACAGTAGAACAATCTGAGCAGCGGAAACACTACTTTTCTGGAGGGTATTTGTAGCAGTAAAATCTGAAGACAAGCCAGAGATTTCATCGTCGGTGATGATAACGTTGAAACGGCGTTAGTCTCGTGAGAGGTAAGAGTGACAACGCTTAGCGAATGAAAAGTGAGCATCATTATTTGGTTTACACCTAAACTGAGAGACTAAGGTGATTTCGAAAATAATATCTTTCGGTGCTTAATCGAAATTAGAATAGTTATCTAGAAACGAAATCTATATAGAAATAATTTTGTTCCGTCATGGAATGAAAGAAGCTAAGAGCGTTAGAATAAGTAGATATTTAATCGGAAACATATGATCATGTTTGTTTTTGTTTGTCATTGTCGTGCTTAGCAAAATCTGGGCCTCCACGCAGAATGCGCCTTGCAGTCTTATTACCCACATGATGCAACTTGAGTCACCCCTATACAAACTGAAAGCTTTGATCAAAGATACAGAGAAAGAGGTGCAGAGGCGTGTTTATAAATGTATATTTCAACATTTCAAGTTTGATAATGATTTTCTATTTAATCTTAATACTTAATCAGTTTGGACATTTATTTTAGTAGAACTGATCTGCGAAGCCGGCTCTTAGAGACCTGGTGGAACCTAAGCATGGTCCTGTTGTTTGTTAGTTTGTGTTTTAAGGCGTATCAACCATAACTTAATGCCGAGAACAATAATTTTTGATAAACTTTATTGTTTGTCACAATTTAGTTTTTTTAAATAACACAATATACACTATTTAAACCATAGCAAAAGGGAATGTGTGGATTCATATGATTATGTAACATCAAGTTAGTCTTAAAGCTAGTTTTTTCGTGCTCATCAGATTCCCGGTATTTTTGTAATCATTGTTGCCATTCACCAAGAGGTGTTACTCTTATTGAGTGGGTGGGCTTCATCTACTTGGATTTTGGAAATCAGCATTATCCTTAGACATAGATAAGTTACTATTTCAAGTTAATGGGCTTTATCTTCCCAAGGCAGTTGACAGAGAATGAAACGATTTTGAATTCTAGGATTTGAACTCGTTTGATACGATTCCAGAGTGTACACTTTTACCATATCTCTACCTTAGCCGCCAACGTATGTAGCAAATCATTTTCAGATTTATCTTTATTCGAATCGTGCAGAGCGTATACAGTAACACATAATTTCCATCTCACAATTAAATCTATTGTTTGTTTATGTTTTACTTTTTTAGTTTATTTATGCCGAGAACAATCATTTTTTGATAAACATTCTTTTTGTCTGCACGTAGTTTTTGCCCTATTTACTCCGTAGCTGGAGGGAAAGTGGGGATTCATGCCTTCCCCAGGGTTGTTAGTCCAAATCTGAACGCACACGAAAAGGCGGGGATTCGAACTCGTTTATTACGATTTATGACTGCCTACCGATTGTCGCAAGTAGACTTCCCCATTAAATGCTAATTCCTTCGGATCATGAGCGGACTGAGAGTGCAATGGTTCCTCGGGCAAAAATACAACAGGCCCTCTTACCCCATGTTTTAAGTTAAATGTGCATGTCGATGATGTGCAGCAGGTGATCTATGGATTTTGGCTAAGTGTATAACAAAGAAATCCTTGATAATTATATTGGCAACCAGGCGGGCCCCTTTGCAATGCCGATCCCTCGGGCATGGTTTGATTGCCGGTGGCTTAGTATGCCCCTACTTCACATAGGCATTCATTTGTAAGAGCAGATTTCAAGCAATCTTTTCCGCAGTTAGTGTAGAAATATTTTCTTATTTCGGAAAGTATTGGGAAATCGTTCTTATTAAGTGAATTATTAAATTGAGAAAGTTGACCAGCTGCCGTTGGCTTGCGGGTCAAGATCTTTCGATAGATTCCGAGATTAAGCAAGATGCAGCATTTGACTGCAAATGGTCTTACCCAGACCGACTTTTTATAATTATTTGCTACACCTAGCGGTCATGTTTTATATTCATCCCCTTTTAGCGTGCAATCTTTTTGTGGAAAATTTTTCCTGTAAAAAAAGAAAAAAATTATTTGCGTGTTGCTAATAACATTTTCTCTTCATGCATTTGTTAATTGAATAATTTTGGATTCATGCTGCATTTTAAATCATTCAGTGTTCCTCACATAAGTGAAATGGCACTTGTTTTGTGTGCATTAACTGGCATGTTTTCAGACGAGAAAGTTTATTAGGTTTTTTTTGTGGGACTTTCTGTCTCATTCCCCTTCTACACCATATTATAAATATACTAGGTATGTTCAATAAGTAATGAGAACATTTTAGGAGAGGTAATATCTATTTTCATAGGATTACACAACTTTTTCTCCTCAAAATAATGGCCTCCCGCATCTACACAATTCTTAATGTGTCTCTTCCAATCCTGGAAGACCTTCTCAAAATCCTTCTTCGGTAGTCACTTCAGGTAAATTTCCGATGCCTATTTCAGCCCCTCTGTTGACTGAAATCTGATTAACCTGGGGCTATATTTGATGCGTGGGAGCAGGAACAAGTCATATGGGGCTAGGGCAGGGCTATAGGGTAGTTGTTGTACTGTACCACTTTTATTCTCCTGTGGGCCATCCAGATTGTCACCTGCATTTACTTGTAGCACGAGTCATTGTACTCCACTGCTGTTGCCTTTTCAGAACAGTAAGGTAATATTCCTTATTGCCAGCTTGACCAAGAGGAACCCATTCAACATCAATGAGGCTCTAGGAGTCAAACAAAGGAATGACCATTGCATTCTCTTGTGACCTGCTCATATTTGCCTTGGGAGAGGATGGGTGCTTCCACCTGGCACTCTGACGTTTCCTCTCAGTGTCATAGGTGAAGGCCCAACTCACGTCGTAAGTCACTACCTAATCCAGCAAACGAACTTGGCACAGACATTCTGGAGATGTATATCTTCTGTCAGAACTGTTTCCACTGGGTCAATACTAATACCAACACCTTCAGGTATCATCCTCACAGTTATCCGACAGTCTTGCATGTTTAATTTTCGCACTTCCTTAATGTTTTCCTCCTTGCATGCACTGTTCGGTGCTCCAGATCTGTTTCCATACAAAATCTATTAATTTCATTCAGAGAATTTGTTAAACCACCGATAGAAACTTGCTTAACTCATCTATTCTTCCCCATAGGCCTCCTTTAACATTCCATAAGCTTATTATTTTATTAAGTTCAACACAAAATTTCATTAGTCCGACTAATGTTGTTCCTTGTTTCCCAGCATCTTGTTGCAGATCCGCAAACCTGATCAGACTGGTCCCAAAATGAACACCACTGCGCTCAAACCTAAATTGAAAGGAAACTGTCATTAAATCATTTTGTAAACTACATGTATATGTACTTCCCTATGAAGTAGCAGTTTGATTAAATCATACTTAATTGTCTCTTCTGACATGTTCCCATTACTAATTAAACAAACCATGTATAAGAAATCCATCCATCATTATCGCGCATATTTTTAGGAGAGATAGCCCAAAAAGCAAATGTGATATTTTGGTGTTTTGGTGGTATGTCTACTGAAAGGATGCATTCCATTACTCATCACTTGGCATTCTCGAAGGTCTTTCGTCACAGCATTGAAGATAGAACGCTACTGATTCTACTTTTCTAGAATAGTCACAGAATGACCTTATGAAAGCCCTGGAAACCCTTCAAAGTCGGAGATGGATCCACTTCTTTTATTCATCTGGTCTTCTTCTGTTAGGAAACAAAAGATGATTGAATACGAAGACACAGAGAATGAGGTTTATTAATTGATGTCCAACAGTTGTGCCATCTCTCTATAGTTACAAACCGACTACCCACGCCTTATATATAACCAGAAACCTACGAAGTTCGGCGAAGAAAACTCGACAAACCTTGACACCCATAAACGAGTGACAATATTGTATCTGCAATACTGTTATATTTGGTTGAATAGCTAATATATTTTCAATAAGTTCCATTATCAAATGTGTAAAGAAAAGATATTAAACGTATGTATGTGTCTGTATTGTAAAGGTAATTTTTTTATAATTATTTTTATGTTATCTGAAAAAATATGATATTGTGTGAATGTTAAAATTATACAGCCATGTTTATTTTTAACAAATTAAGTTCACATTTTCATCCATTTTATTTACTTCGAAAAAATGTATCGACATTAATTGAATACATATAAGAGTATTATCAGTTATATATGATATGGCCCAAAGGATATTTTAAGAGTGATTAACAGTTTTTATCGCAATTTGGAACACATATAGAACCAAATTCATTTAATTATTTTTGCCGAGTCTTATATTACTAAATATTTTTTATAATCCTATTATACTATCATATTTTCAAATTCAAAAATACAAGAAACATTTTTTTAATTAAAATGAAAATCACATTTGTAACTAACTACATGATCAAGAATTATGAGTTTCGTTGCAAAAGTAATGCCTTCGACGTTTTATTCCATTTGAATGGATTAGATGGGATTGCAACTTGCATTTTTATGATGATTGAACTAACGTATTGATGACTTGAAAGTTTCATCTCTCTGTTGCAGATATTGACTGTGTGAATCTCTGATAACGTAAATCAGTTACCAAATAATAAATAATTAAACTTCGGCTTTAAACGATGCTTGACACGATGGAAAAAATGATTTTCCTCGGCATTATATGACCTAAAAAGGCTGATATGCCGTTAAACACAAACAAACATAATAATATGTGTGCGATTGAATAACTATTTATTATTACCAAAAGAACGAAAATAAAGAAAAACTTACAGAGCTGAAAAACCCTCAGAGAATGGTCGCTTTTAAGGTACGAAGCTCAAAGGGCTTCAACTTCTCACCCACAACTAGAGTAACGTTGTAGTGGCCATTATTACCTCATGAACGATTGGTGCAGCCAGCAGGTTGAAAGTTGGAAGGGCTTCACTCCCTTGTTGACTTCTCTTCTATTCTCTTGGTTTCCTTAAAAGAAAGATGGATCGAACTCGAAAACAAGAGGTGCAATTTTTCTAAAGTTTCATTCATGGTGGTCTGGTTCGCTCTTGACTACCGCCTTGTGATGCTAAAAACT
>JAYKTE010470635.1:0-10177 GCA_036873565.1 Xipholeptos notoides | reverse complement strand
TAAAACTTAAGTCAATGAAATGTAGGAAGGTCCTTCTAAAGTAATGTCTCATATTTTTATTCGGTCCAAATGAATCATAGAGGATTGCAAATTCCATTGTTATCGTGACTGAACTTGTGCATTCATAACCTGAAAGTTTCATCTCTCTGTTGCAGATATTTACGGTGTGATATTCTAAGCAAGCGACCCTATCATAGATGTGTGTCAAAAGCAGAGATGCGTTATTGAATTCCTCTATACAGAAAAAATTGAACCAATCAGCATTTACCGGAACCTCTTGGACGTTTACGAAGCCGATGCAGTTAATGTCAGCAGAGTTATTAGATGGATTCATAGATTTCGGATTAGCGATAGAAATGTGTATGACAATGCGTGCTCCGGTTGCAAAAACGGACCCCCTCGTTCATCGTTTGTAAAAGTGCATTGTGAATGTTAGTGTCCATGAAGAAATATAAGTTTTGGAGCACAAAAAGTCGCTACTTTTAATGATATCACCCCTTTCTTCTTAGCTCTTCAACTTTTAAAAGATAACTTTTAAAAATAGGTGGCTTTACTTCTGGAACGACCCTCGTTTGTTTTGATTTGCTATATATAATCTCTGCTATAGAACTTTATATTCAACGAGAAAATAAACAATACATTTGAATTACCTCCTTTTTATTCTTTGGAATAAATAAATATCTATGGACTCATAAACTATGGATATTTTGACGTGCGGTTTGACTCTCACGCTTTGTTGTTGAGTGACCTCCAAATTGTAAATGACTAAAATATTTGAATAACAAGACTTGAAAAATAAGAAGAAATGAATTCATTGACGACAATTCATTAGCAAAATAGATTCCATTATAGTCTCGAGGGAAATTTATTCCCATCGTCCTCAAAGCTTATATAATAGAGAAAGTGTTCAATCAATCTGGGATAATATAGTTCGGACGAAAGAAATTGGCGTTATGAGACGTTTTAGTGTCTCTCAATTCGAATGACTCTGACCGACAGCAAACCTAAGTTTTTTTTCTGCCATTTATCATCGTTTCTCATTTTAGTTATTTCTTTTTATAAGTGCCCTCAAGCTCCTCCCAAAATCCCTAAAAGCCAGGTTTTCTTTACCCTTTATTTTATATTCAATTTTCTCAGATAATTACGCCCGCTGCTTTTATATTAAAAGTTATTTTTCCGTGACAAGACAGTCTATGGGAGATAAGAGCCGTGTATCATTTATCCGTCCTCCTCATATATATGAATTTTTTTTTTTTTTTTTTTTTTTCAGAAGATCAAACATCTCCTTCTCAACTTTTCTAACGTTATGGTCAAAGTATGCCTAGAGTGTAAGACAACGTTATTGTATGTTACATAGGAATGTTATATTTTGTATGAAGTTCAGTGAAAGCTCCCAAATACAACTTGAGGCTCCCGAGTTTGACCATCTGAAGAAGTCCGAAGTGCTCATGGACTGAAAACTTCGTACATATCATATGACTTTGTCAGGAATTATATTTTTGTTTCATTTTAACTCTCATTAAAGACCAAAAGAAAAATTAATGATTATCGTTTGTGATGATGTGTTAGTTGATAAATGATGTTATTTAGATTATTCAGACTATTAGGCATATCTTTGTTAAATTCCCTTCGATTGAATCACGGTGAAGATTAACTCAAAAGATAGGATTCATAAATCCCGTTATAAGGAGTATCAATGGGATTCAACGCAAAGTTTTGTAAAACTTCTAACACAGTGCCGGGCAGCTGTTTCTATCTTATAGGATCTTAATAGTGACATGCAATTGTGTTAACATTCCGAGTGGAATTGGAACCTGCAGACCATGTAGTGCAAAAAAAAACTAACGCTCACACGCTGGCCCACGTCACAGTTATACATTTATAATAGCCATTTTCCCGTGTGTACTCTTAATCGTCGCCACTTCGTTCTAGAAGCTGATTTTTAAATTTTCAATTTTAGACCATTATTCTGAGATAAACCATTATTCTGAGATAAACCCTAGCGAAGAACACTCCCATCCACATGAAGTACAACTGGGTAATTTTTCAAGAAAATTGGTTCATCTATTTATTAATACGTTTAGATTTAAATAAACCAGACAAAAAAGGTGCACAAAGACTTTTTGAATACATTATACATTAAAAGCAAATCATCAACCTCATTAAAAAATGTTCTAGCTTTCTGCAATAATAATGGAGTGCTGGTCCTAGATCCTACGTATACGTTTAATTCATTTGGTTCTATATCTAATTTTACTAACTTGTCGTCCTATAAACACTTTGTTCCTTTGACTAAGTAATAGAGTAAAACTGATTTGAATTTCTTTGAAACTATTTCTGTATTTTATTTGATTTATAAATCAAAGCAAATCACATTTGTTATCTTAGCACGAAGAACTGATTTTCAACGTCGAGGAACTGTTGAATAAATTGACACGTTTCTGTTTTCTTCAGGTCCATACAGGCAAATTATAAATTAATATTCATATATTATACTGTATACATTTGTTTGAAAATTATTGTTTAACTCTGGAAATGTTTGCAGCTAGTCAATTATTTCAAGAACCATAAGTAGAAAATATTTATAAAATTGTATAAAGGAGTCTTTTAGGTCAACGGTTTTTTGTTATTTTTAACGCCTAGAATATCGGTTTCGAGTAACATCAAAAACTACTCTACCCCATGCTGTCAACAATTACAGTGATTTATAGAACCATCTAAACTTTTAGAAAGAAAAAATATTTAGAAATGTACAGGACGAAAACAAAAATCATTGTTTGGTAGACTTTTCAACCTCTCGGATCATTTTAAGCTTGAACAACCTATTTTTTTAAAATATGGTATCCACGAGGGTCGTTCCAAAAGTAATGCCACCTATTTTTAAAATTATTTTTAAAAAATAAAGTGGTACGAAGAATGTAGTCGTGCCATTAAAACGAGGTACCATTTCAGCTAAAAGAAAATCTGTTTTTCTACATACATTCTCAATGTTTTTTTGCCAGCGATGAACAAGGAAGTCCATTTTCGAGACGAAGCGTGCTTTTCACTCTCAAGTAAGTAATAAAATGAATATTGTAAAGTAAATAATAAAATAAAATGAATATTGTGAACTGAATAGAATTTAAACTTACAAATTATGACCTATGCTATCATTACTCTGACCCCTTCCTTTCATGGAGTGGGAGTCCTTGGCGTTTTAGATTCCAATAATGTTTTCTTTTTACATGTTTCTTCTAATAAATTATATAAAGATATATAAATCGAATAATATTACTGATCATTGTCCCAGGACAAAGGTTGGGATTATTAGCCGAAATACTAATCCTTTTTAGGCGATCAAGCTTATAGGGTTAATCTTTTTAAAAATTCAATAAACTCATGAACAATGTATCTTGACTTGGAATAATGACAAAACTGATTCTTAGTTGCCGAGATACTAATTTATGTCAGGTCAACATAATGAATTTTATTAAAAGAAGTAAAAATCTTAATTCTGTAGATCTATTAATCAGAAAAGATTTTACAGCATATCAACTTATGGAGATCACTCAATTATAGAAAATAACTTGTTTGTAGAAGAAAATCAATTACATTGTTTTGTTTATTTGTTTGTTTGTGTTTTATGGCATATCAATCTTTTAAGTTTATTTTGATGCCTTGAACAATCATTTTTTGATAAACGTTCTTTTTGTTCACGCGTAGTTTTTTAATAACACAATGTGCACTATTTAACCCATAGCTGGAGGGAAAGTCGGGATTAATACCTTTCCCAAAGGTATTAGTCCAAATATGAACGTAAACGGAACGACTAGGATGTATATTGTTTTAAAGAATATTAAGAGTATATCTCACCAAGATGCAACACCAGTCTTATTTTAGTAAACTCGGTTGTTGGCTAACCCATTTTAAACTAGAGACACTATGCACTAATTAAAAAAAAATTCTAAAATTATAACTTTTTTTGACAATTTTAAGACCGCGCCTAACCTTTGAGTTATTTGGTCTCACCCTTTCTCACTATTCCAAACGTGTGTTTTGAAAATATGGAATTACTTTATAAGTGATCTCATAATATGAACTTTTTTTACGAGGGTCTTTCAAAAAGTAACTATTTTAAACTTTTAACTAAAAGATACAGGAATGGTACCATTAAAATATTATGATCTAGAATTTACGTGTCCCATAGTCACTAACACTCTCAATGCACTTTTGCCGCCAATGAACAAGAACCTGTGCATGAGCAGCGGGGGCGTGCTTTGTCACTCACATTTTTGCTATTCTAAAATCGACGAACCCATCTAAATATGCTGACGTCAACTGCATCGGCTTCGTAAGCGTTCAAAAGACTCCATAGAATGTTGATCGGTCCAATTTTCTATGTATGAAGCAATTCAATGGCGTATCTCTGCCTCTGATGCATGTCCATGACAGGGGTTGCTTTCTTAGAGTTTCACAGTGTCAATATCTACAACGGAGAGTGGAAACTTTTAGGCCATGAAAGCATAAGTTCAGTCATCATAATAATGCAATTTGAGATACGCTCTAATCCATTCAGGTGGAATAAAAAAAATAGAAGGCATTACTTTTGGAACTCTCTTTGTATTGGTAGTGTTGCAGCCTGACCATAATTCCAGTAATTTTGAAATTGGATAAAAATCGAGTGAAATCATTTTTTAGATAGCCAAATGTTGGAAATGTCATTCATCAAATTAGAAAGGGTGCATGTACTGTATGTCTATGCGTGCTTTATGCACACCTCCTAAATATTACACACGCACTAATCAAACACATGACAAAAAGATTCCTTCATCTGATTTTATTCTATTTGATCTAAATGAAATTTGAATTATAATGAAATCACTTGCCACGACCTACAATATAACTTTTGTTAAATCAATCAATAAACTTATTAAACACTATATATTCATATTCGGAGAGAAAGTATAAAACATCTTTTTTAAACCTCTTGTAATTAAATCCAGGGCTGTGCTAACAGCTTCTGCAGACTCCGCAATTGTGAGGTGGGCGCGAGTTCCCTGGGGGCCGAAAGGCTCCTTAGCTTCTCATATCTATTGTAATGAAAAAAAAATCAACAAACATAAGCAGAAGATCATTATCATACTTGCTTGTTGAATCCGGTTTCTTTCTCTATCTTTCTTTCTTTATCTCTCTCTTTCTCTCTATTTATCAGTCTATATATATATATATATTCATATAATATTTGGTATAAGGCTTCAGTGTGTTGAGGGGTGCAAGTTGCATGTTGTTGGTAGAAAGGCCGCAAGGTGCATTCTGCCGAGGAAGCCACAATGTTGCTAAGCACGACACTGATCAAATCTATTCTTATCTAATAATCAATATTCATTTGTCATTTTAGATCATTTAAATTAATTCTTACTTAAAAAAAGTGGGAAATCATGATGAGATATAAGAATTCAAAAAATATTTACAATATTCACAAGATATAAACGATATATTTTGAACAACCTGTACAAATGCATACGCGTAGGGTTTATAAAGAATGTAAAAGCTTTCATGTTTGAGTGATCGTCAGGAATGTTATGATCACACGCTCGTCTCAGTGAGATACGAATCACCTGTCTATCTGTTACTGCGTGACCAAGATGCATTGATGGCAGCTTCATAGATTCGTGGTATACTTAGTATTCGACAAATACCAAACTGACATTTCTCTCTTCTGAGTTTTGCCGAGTGGTTAAAAAAGAAATTGCGTTTTAAGAAACTGTGAATAGAACCTGACAATCATGGTTGCATTTTAAAAGGATTTCTATTCAATTACTAATTAGCGTGGTTGATTGCATTCTTAAATGATTTGTTGAATCAGAATATAAGTAGGACATCTGCTAGTTTGTTTTTTCTATATATCTCTCTCTTTCTATTTATCTATCCATCTGTTTATATTCGCATTAAGATCTCAAAAAATTAAAAAAGATTAATTCCTCTTTTTGTTAGCCGACTAAAGCTTTCTAAAGTTTATTCTACTCCAGTTTTTCTTGTTACACTGTGTATTTTTATACTTACATTTATTGTAACCCATCATCAGTCTACTTATGAATATCGTAGAGAAAAATAGTGCTTGAACTTTGATTAAAGTGAGGAAAGCTTGTGCAGGATCAACCTCACTCTCTCTTCCTGAGACGCCAGTAGCAAGACAAAGTCGAGACGGCTGGGGCAAGACAGGATGCAGGAGCTGACGGAATGTGACACGCATGCCAATCAACCGCCCAAGAGGCTCCACTTTGACCCAGTGGTTTAATCGCGCCCCCGGATACTAAACTGGGCATTCCCACGTTCCGGCGCAAGATACGGTACCTGATATTTATAAATGGTCACCTATCTAAATACTGACCAGGCTCGACGTTGCGTAACTTCGGTGATCTGCTGGGAACCGGCGTCTCCAACGTGACTCGACCGTATAAGGAAGTAACTTAGATTAGAACTCTCTTATTACCATTCCAAAATTGAAGAATAGAACAAGAAAAGTTTGAATTCGAAAAATAAGTTTAACTCTGGCTTGAAGTTTGGGGGAGAGCAAGCGATGGAGAGAAGGGGTGATACATAGAGAAAGAGAGAGATACAGAGATAAGGGTAGGAAGATAGACACAGAGAGAGACAAAGGCAGAAATAAACGCCGAGGTTCATAGAGAGAAACCAGGATACACACAGAGACATACGCTCACACAGACACACGTACACAGGGAAAGCGAGAGATGGAAAGCAGAGAGAGTGAGTGATAAACAGACATAGAAACAAATGGTTAAGAGGAGAGGTCAACTCCTGAATTAAACTCACTTTGCATCTAACGCTTCGAACTGCAGACTTTAAAGTTTTTCCACTAATGAAGCGGAAGGCTAAAACATTAGGCGTTATTTGATGTAACAGATATACGATAACACACACAATGATATATGCATTGAAAGCTATGCAGTCTAACTTTTTTCTTTTCTTTTGTTTCTTTTAAGGTCATTTATTTCCCAAAACGACCGAGAGACACTGATTTGCTGAGAGTCACTGGCGAGCAAATGCGTCTGTTAAAATAAGCGTCTCGCGTTGGGAGCAAATTGAATTTATTACCTCAGTGACGTCATAATTTTCAATTAAAAGTATTTCACCTGGTGATGGGTCATTTGTTTATATTTTTTGTTGTTGTTTTCGTAGGTATTTTTTTTTTTTTAAAGCAAACAACTTTTTATCTATTTTTAATTTTGTTTTCTTTTTTGATTAAGCTCTCTTAAATAATTTAGAACGTTGGCCAAATGCAAATAACACTTCATTTTGACATTTTTTATTTGCTGCTTTATGTGCTCGTCTCTGACTTTGGCACCTTTGCTTTCAATAATATATATCTAAGTGGCAAGTCAAATAGTCAAGTAATATTTATTTATCAGTTTTGCGAACACATATACATTTCAAGCAAAATATGCCATGTTTATTTTCAAATCTACAGCTGGTCGTATGTTTAGGCTCTTTCTTTTCAACAACATATTAGCCTTTTTAATGAATAGTTGTTTTTCTTTTGTGTAAAGGAATTGTTTGGAGGATAGATTTCTTATTTCTTTTATTTCTATTTTTTTTTTCAAATTAACTAACTTATATATTTATTCATGTTTTTTTTTTAGTAAATGCTATATTATTTCCATAAAGACATTTAATGTCGGTAACTGTTTTTCTGAAAAGTGTATAGTTTTTGAATAGATCACGGAAAGAACCCATGAGTTGTTTTATTAAGTTCATAGAACATGAAATGGGATATTCATGCCTTATACTAAACTTGACTTTTTAAAAACTTCCCTGGACCCCATATGGGATTCATAAATTACACGGGAGTGTGAAAATTTTCAATGAATCTTAAATTTCTGTAAAATTATAATTTTCTTACCGAAATAAAGTGCAAAAAATCAAGGGAAAGTTCCAATTGAATGGCTGTCTTATTAGTTTTGACATTTGTATGTGCTCCGGACATACAAAAATGTAACGACTTAAGTGTACTGGAATCTTCAATTTTTTTCCACCATGTCATGTTCATTGTAATTTTTTTCATATATATGTTTTGTTACATGGATATTCCTTAATAAATCTTAAAACGTTGTAGAATATAATTTTCATTTATTATTCTTAATTTAATTCTTATCAATATGTTTAAGAACCAAAAACACATAGTTGGGGGTCAAATCAGACCCAATTTTTGTAATTTTTGTATCAGGAGACGTTTTGGATAGAAGGAGATTAAAGTTGGTCTCATTGAGAAGCTAGGAATGGAAGCTATTTATCACGATCTCCAAGTCCCATCATTACAACCCTGCAGTGGATTTTTTGTTAAAGTTTCTAAAGGCTCATGTATATATAAATATATATTTTATTATTGAAATGTCTTAAGTTTATTACTTAAAGATATTTACCGACACTTGGTTGGAAAAAAATAATGATGATTTTGTTTTTTGTTTTTTGAAAGATTCTTCTGAAACCTTAAAACACGGCAAGAAATTATGGAAGTATGAACTGTAATTGAATGTTTTGGCAAAATCTCTGCTGGTTCTTTGGATCTGCCTCATCTTTATTGACATCTAGATCAATTGATTTTTTTTTTAAGTGACTTATCTTTGAAGTTAAAATTTCCAGACGTTAATGACCTTTGGCATTTTCAATCATTCAACATATTTCTTCCACTAACGGTTCGAATATTTCGAGCTGCTTCAACAATTGAAATACCTTTTTTTCATACAATGTATCAGATGCTCTTCATGTATATCCATTTTCAAGGGTTGAGTCACTGAAAATCCATTAAGCATTACTGATTATTATTTCTGGAAAATTAATGATAGTATTAGAATTCCAATTTAACAAAAAGAAACCCTAATTATATAAATCTTAAGAGGTTGCAATGTGATCATACTAAAAAAACGACATAACTTTCTTTCCAAGCTAATATTATTGTTATATGAAACCAAACTTTTATATTTTCTGAGCATATAAATCCTATGACGGAATTTGTGAACCTATCTGGTATGCCCTTTTCTTAAATACTATTTCAACTTTCTCAAAAAACATTGTAAACATGTTTTGTTTTTTTTATAACCTAAAGATATTCTTTCTCAAGAAATGTTTATTAACCTTTAAATTAAGCTTTAAATAATGTATTTAGTTATCCCTGTTTGCTTGGTTATGTTTTACCAGTTCACTTACAGAAGATCACAGCCAAGACGGAGTTGCTGAAGGACACATGTAACTCCTTTAGAATTGCTGAAGTGGCGAATATACAGCAAATTCTGGTGAGTATTAAAAACTCGGTAGACCCATTTTTATAAGTATTTTCTCATTGGAAAAAAAATGGGAAATTATTAAATCTACTATTGAAAGTAACTTTTTATTTTCTTCGAATGATAAACATTTAATTTCTTAATTTAAAGTTGGATTACATTCTGAGAATGCGCCCCCATGCTACTTTGTACACGTATCGGCTATAGCAAATATAAAAAAATACGAAACGATATTAGACTCGAATATTCCATGAAAATGAATATTTTTTTGTTGTTTTTTTTAGTTTTGAAAGTTAACGGATTAACAACGACTGGGGAGTGTGACGGGGGCAAATAGTACAACAAAAACAGTTGCTACGCCTTTGCATTGACCTTTGGGCCAACATCTTAGAAGATTGACAATATTTTGTTTCTCTCCATCACAATGTCTCACCATGACAAGATCTTTTGGTAGGTTCATTACAGGTTCTAGCAGACGATTTTTTTAAAATCATTTTTTTCTTAAATCCGTCAAAAATCGAGTTCTTGTTCGATTTTTATAAAAAAAATTTTAATGTTTCTGAAATATTTTTGTTGATTTTATTCTGGATACATTTTTTTGGTTTTTATTTTATTTAATTTGTTTATTACCCGACCCTTACATAAAAAATATTGGAAAAATAAAAATAGTCAGTGTGCCCTGGAAATAATTTCCATATTTTAAGAACATATTATGAATAATATTATTCCGTTTGAATTTTTCACGAAAAGGATCAAGGTTTCTGTCAGCGAGTGCTAGACTTTAAGGTCGAAATATCATGTATTAATTTGTGATTTTCGTAAAAAAAAAATCTTATTAGTATTTTTCTCGTTTCATTTTAGATTCATACCGAATAAGACATGATTTTTTAGATTATTTA
>JAYKTE010470524.1:0-10178 GCA_036873565.1 Xipholeptos notoides | reverse complement strand
TCATTGTATAAAGGTGTAGGAGTTTAAAACTCCTGGTTTTTTTTTTAATGCAACTGTGATATACACTTTACAAAATGGGGCAAAGTTTTATTTTTCTGCTTTTTTTGATGAAATTTTATTATCTATATTAGAATAATTGAAACTGAAGAAGGCATAAGGCTGAAACCTTGTGTATATAATATAATCTATTAATAAGATAAGAACAGAAGTTCAAATTCTCTCTGGGATGTAAAAAGTAAATTGGCTGAACTTTTAACCACCTAAAAGTACAGAAAAGTGAATAAATTTGAATTTTTTGTTTTATTATATTTAATGAACAGAGATATCAAACAATTTATTCTGCATTCCTTTTGCACCAGTAATACACTTAATGTGCACAATGAAAAGAGAACAACTGCAGACTTTTGCTTGATTGAATGGTATGCCTGATTTGTGAAAACCTTAAGTTAGCTTACACTATTGTAAGGAAGGTCCTAAGAGATGTTCATAACTTTACTTCATAATCAGCAATTACTTGCTTTAAAGCTCGGGGGCCAAATTTCTAAGGGCACAGTCATTAGTCATTTTTGTGATGTATTTTTTTTTGCAGTTCAACCATCAATTGAAAAGGGTTTGTCACAATGGGGCATTTTAAGCCACCAAAAACTCTTTCTGGGCAGTTGATGTCACTTTCTTTGAATGTTGTTGCCTCAATTTAAACTCAATATGATAAATAGTCCAACCAGTTGCTCTTATAAAATCTGAAGCCATTTGCTTGGCATGATGTAATTCTGTAATATTTTCTAAAGCTAAATTTTATTGATTGTTCATTTCCAGTATTTCTGTAAAAGAAAATATAGAAATTTAATCTCTCAGGAATATTAAAAATTAATAATTTGATTTGATTTGAGACCGCAAAATTTTTTTATTAATTTATGGAAGAATGAATTTTAACAATATTTGAATGAAATAAAACAATTATTTTCATTTAAGAATTTTTCTGTAATTTGTGTATATTATCTGAAGTAATATTTTCTCACAAGTTGTTTTGTTTCTAAAATAAGTCTGATTTAATACTAATTGCCAAATTTTTCAAAATATAATAACTTTTATAGCCAATGAATTTCTTTCTTTCAAATAAGTTTTTATATTTTGAATTTTACTACATCAACAGAATCAAATTTCTAACAAAAAATTTTCATTTGATAAATGATTTTAAAACCTTTTTTTTCTAAAACAAAAATTTATGAATTACATTGAAATTTCGAAGACTAACCAATGGTGAAATATTTCCAATTGAAATAACATTCTAAATTTATTTTTTAATTGCTGGATTAATTTTTTCCAATTCTGTAATGTCGTCTTTTTTCAATCTTTTTTTTTTTTCATTGATTATAAATTCAAAATCTGTAGAATAACCTGAGTTTAATAAAACAAAAATTATTTTCAAATCTGGTCAATAAAATTGTTTTTTTCATTCTGATATTATTGTTTTGTTTTATTTTCCTTTTCTTGTGCACATTTTAGAAATGATTTTTTACAATAAAAGAATAAAGAAATTATTTTATTTTGTATTCATATTTTATTGATTTTAGATAAACCATTATTTGTACCATTTCCACATCTTCAAATTAAGTCTCTATGAATTAAATTCTTTTAAGGCAACGAGTCAAAAACAAAACCACCAAAAAAAAAATACGACCAATAATTGACTATAAATTTGATCAAATTTATATCACATTAAGTTTTTTTGATAATCAAATAAAATGTCATTTCATCACCTTCCCTCCTTATGAACATTTTTTTATAATCTAAGGTATTTTCATTCTATCACTCAAACATGATTTACTAGCAATTAGAAGCACAAGGTGACTCCTTTACCAATAGTTTTCAGTTTATATTTTTTTTCAATAGAAAACACATGTATAAAAATTTTGCAGATGATTTAATGTCCTTTTTTTAGTGGAAGGACTTTATTGGTGATTTATTTTAATAGACATTAGCTGTCAAGATAAATGACAATAATGTCACTCTGGTTTGAAAAGTTTCATATAGTATTTTTTTTATTTCTTGAAAGTATCATTTGAACTTGGGAATTTCTGTCAAACTCCAGAGCCTTCAATCCGCAGGGGGAGAGGTAGACTGTCCACATTCTCTAAATATTAGCTACTGTATCTACAGTTGTAAATATAATAATGAAGATGAGGATATTGGATTAGTTCCCTTTTGGGTAAATCACTCAAGGGATTATGATTATTGTTGCTATTTAATTAGTTTTCTTCATTTCTTTCTGTAAATTTCAAAACTTACATATAAATAAAAAAGATTACTTCATTTTTGAGAGGAGTTTAATCATTCATTCATATATCTCATCTGAAGGGCAACGCTGATTACAAAAGCCCAGGTATGAGCACATAAAATGGCCTTGTGCCTAACTTGGGTTGGTGCTTGACCAAATTAAAAAAAAAAAATGTTCCTTGATAAAGTAAAACATTTTTATCAGTACCCAATGTAATATATAATTTAATATCAGAATATACCTAGTTATGGAGATCTACCTGCAAGAAGAAGTGTTTGAAAACAGAGGTTACTTTATTAAATACTAGCAGCCTGTGACCTGGTGTTGCCTGGGTTTCTATTGGCATGGTCTGATTTTGGCACTTTGGACTTATCTCCACTCGCCAAATTGACATTTAAAAAAATTTTTTTTTTGCCAATCAATGTAGACTACACCGAGCACCTGTGTGTGAAGTTTCAACCAAATTGATCGAATAGAACCCACAGATGTAAAAAGACACACTAAACAGGGGATGGGAATAATGCTGATTTTTTTCATCATGCAAAAAGGGGTCGTACCGGAAATGATGATCTGAGGTTTGGTCGAATTTCGTTAAAAACAAAGTGGATGTGTAAAGAATGAAAAACACCTGGGAAACACCGGGTTAAAGGCAAAACTGAGATTTTCATAGCTCAGAACACGGTCTGAAATGGTTTGTTGAGTCCAGAATCAGGTGTGCAATTGTCTGTGCATCTATAAAAGCTTACAAAAAACCCCTAGAGATGCTGTTTATCGAGACCATTTTATTAAGTAGAGATAAAAGCTGAATTGAATAATTGTGTTTGAGCAGAGTTGTGTTTAAGATGTTTGCATGACTGGGTGAAGACTGTTCAGATGATGGTTTTCTTTAGATTTCATTGGATGAATTGAGGACAATAAATCACCAACTGTTGATCTACAAGATGTTATCCACCTATTCATTATTTTCCCTCCAACAGTTCAATAAAATTGGATGAAATAGTAAAAAACTTTTTGCCTTTTTTACCAAAAATGTTATTAATTTTTTTTCTCTAGAAGCAGTCGACTATCGGCTAACTGTACCTTTGGTAAATTTATAATACATTAAAATGAGCTTCATTGAAACCAGAATATGAAATTGTAGAATAGATATTGCTGTGACAGAGTAAATGATTTAATCAAATAGAGTGGGAAAATCAAAGACACCCCAAAAATAAAAAAATAATGCAGCGAACTGGTTCAGTTTCCCAAAACATCATCATAGAGGCTCAAAATGATTCTCAGTAGTTTGTGTGGCCACCATGTGTTTGTACGAATGTCTGACAACATTGTGACAGGCTCTTAATGACACAACAGATGGAGTCCTGAGATATCTCCTCCCAGGGCATCACTAAGCTCTTGGACAGTCTGAGGGGCAACCTGGCAGTACTAGATGGACCTAAACATAATGTCCCAGAGATATTCTATTGAATTTAGTGAATTGAATGTAGGGGCCAGTCAATTCCTTCACTCCAGGAACAGTCTATATACTCTTGCCACATGAAATCGGTCATTGTCGTGAACCGAGAGCAACCCAAGTCTCATTGCATGAGCATAAGTTCTGACAATATATTCAAGAATCTCATCCCAATACCTAATAGCAGTGAGTGTGCCATCATTTAACCTGTAGAGGTCTGTCCATAGATATGCTTCACTAAACCCACCACCAAACTAATGATGCTGCAGGCAGCATAATGTTCTGCAGAACCATTCACGCCTGTCACATGTCACCCAAGTGAGCAGAGGGTGCCAATGGAATAGTTGCCAATTTTGATGGTCTATGGCAAATGCCATTCTAACTCTACAATGCTAGACAATGGGCACAGGGCCCCCATCAGGACATTATACCCTCATGGAGTCTGTTTCTAATTGTCTGGTCAGAAACATTAACAGTTCCTCTTTACACAAAGGCACAGATATCGATCTTGCTGCAGGTTTAAGGATCTTTTACGGCCCTGTCCAGCTCTCCTAGAGTAACTACCTGTCTCCGAAAACATCCCCCCATGCTTTTGAGACTGTGCTGGGAGGCACAGCAAACCCTCTTGCAACGGCATGTACTAATTTCCCATTTTAGAGAAGTTTTACTACTTGTGCAACCTCTGTAATGGCCAGGTACTGCACCATGCTATCAACAAAGATCTTGATCCAAGCCAAATGAAAAACTACTGCAGTAGGGTTAGGGTTTACAGTCAGTAACACACCAGTCAAAAGAGATGAGAAAGGAAAACAAGTATCAGTATCCTCAACCTAAGAAAACATTCTTGTTTTGGGGGTGTCTCATTGTTGTTGCTCTGATGCTCCTGTTGATTTCATTAAAAACAAAGCAACTAAACCTGATTAACAACCCCCTCTGCTACTTAACTGACCAGATCAATATCCAAAAAGTTTGACTGATACATTGCTATACACTGATTAAAAAGTGTTTCCATAATTTTTTTTGAGCAGTGTATATAAGTTTAGTTATTAATGAAAAACAAACAAAAAGGTATTCATAAAATTTATTTATAAATGTAACTTCTTCCTATTATAGGAAAGCTTTTCACTCCTTAAGTAACCATAGACACATGATGTCTAAAGCAATGAAAAAAAAAAGGGAGAGATTCTTTTCTTATTGTCAACTTTTTACATTTTTTTCTTTCTTTATGGAAACCAAAAATGAAATATACAAAATGTTCGAAACTTTTTTGGTCAGATCACAATATTTTAAAAATTGAATTGAGAGAATTTTTTTTAGGTTTTTAACTGAGTAAAAAAGGGTATAAATAAAAAAAAATCCCCAAAACATTTATCTATTGTTAAATTAGTTATATAAAAACTTAATACAAAAAATTAAAAGAAAAAGGTCTCTCTTAACGTTTTATCTTTTTTGCTCAATTGCTTAAATAGAATTTGAATTCTTTTTGATTTTCTTTCTGATTATTCTTCATCTTTTTCTTGATTTTTATTACAAGACAAATTTACATGGTTTCTTTTGTCTTTAATTACAATTTGGAATTTATTTTGATTCCAGATTTTCTTTTCAATCTCAAGACGAATTTACCTGTGAATTGATTCGAATCATTTCTACAACAACATCATCAATTTTGTGCTCCCCAAAGTCAATGTTGGGTACAATGATTTCAATTAGCCTTTTCACATTCTCTCGAAGTTGTCCCAATTTGATTTTTGTCTTACTAAGTTCATCTTTCAAGACAGAAGCTTCAGCATTAGAGTTTGTATTTAAATTGTTTTTAGTTGCAGATGGTTTTAAGACTCCTGATACGATAGAGATTTCCTCATTTGCTTCTGATGGTGTATGTGCCCTACTACCATTTTTGGTACCAGTCTCTCCAACAGAAACATTTGCCACTGGACTTGAAGGAACATCATTGGACTTTTCAATGATAGAATTAGCCTCAGCACCAGTTGCTACTTCAGTTGCATTCTCAACAACAGAAATGTTCGATGATAAGCTTTCAAGGTTATTATTGTTATCATTAATACTGGTTGTATTTTTGTCTTCTTCGTCATCACTGGTTAAGTCTATTACAGAAGCAGGTTCAACAGATTTGCTGGAATTGTCTTTTTGTTGTTGCCTACGGGTTGCAAGGTCTGGAACTGGGGGTACATCTTCATTTAAGGTCACAGTGATAAAGTTACCATCTTCTGTTTTGATGCGTTTCACAACTTCTTCGTTGGCTGATTCATTACTCAAACGTTTAGCTGGGGATTGAACACTGTTCCCTGATGCCAATCTAGAGCTGGAAAAAATAGATATATCTACATAGAAATTTTATGGTAGTTGTCAAATGCATTTTAGTATATTTTTAATAGAGCAAAATCAAAAACATTATTGTTTTCATATGAATTTAAATTTTTAAAGATTTTTATGCAAGAGAGAAATGTGAACTAGAGTGAAGAAGTGTATGGTAAGAGATTATAATAAAATTATATATATTCATAGTCAGATGAAAAAATGTAAATGTTACAAATAGCCAAAAAAAGGGATGTACTTTAGTGCCAATTTTTAATTCAATATAAAGAAAAATGTGCCATCATAAAAAAAAACAAATACACACAAAGAATTTGCTTTCTGTCCTATTTCGTTAGAGTAACATACCTTGTTGAACTCACAGGATTCCAACTAGATTCATTTAAAGCCTGAAATTAAAGGAAGAAAAAAAATGAAACTGATGATAAATACAAAGTCAATGAAGTACTTTTTTGGAATATCAATCTATATATCTATAAAAAATAAGAGTGTGTGTGTGAAATAGTCTCTAACAAACTACTCTGTAAATTTTTAGTCTAGAGACTTGAAATTTAATATTTGGTGTATTCAGACTTAGGAAAACTTTTAAGCAGTTTGAGCCAGAAATTTATTTGCTAAAGGGTCAAAGATTGAACTGTTGCAGTCTCTACCAAACTACTCTACCAATTTTGGGTCAAAATTTGGAATTACAAAATACAGATCAAAATGACCAGAAAAGTGAGTATCAAAACAATTAGACCACCAATAGTTGCATAGCACAATGGCAAACTACATTTCATGAATTACAGTTTAAACTGACATTTGGAAGTGTGTTTACCACTTTACAAACATGATGTACAGTACCGCTTTCCTATATAATAGGCTTCCTTAAATACCTTAGTAGTAAGTCTCCAGCGTCCGGGCAATACTTTTTATTTTACATAAAAAGAAATAGTTTGATGTTACTGAAAATATATTAGATGTTTTAAAGACTAGATTTAATGATAGACATGAATCTCTAACAATATGACAAATTTCATATATCCATAATATCATTTTGGGTTCAATTTTTTCAAGCTACTAAGTCATCCTACTGTCCATTAATAACTGTCTTAACACTAAATAGAAAGTAACCGGATACATGTGCACAAAGTATATTTGAGTTCATCACGGCAATGTCAGTCTTATGAAATGTATTCAATTGTCAATGAGAAAAATATAGAGTATGGAAATGAGAAAATAATACTGTTTATGAAGAGTTTATTCAAAATTTAAAAAATATTTGGACCTAAAGATAGAGCTTTTAATTGCCTTTTGTTTCAAAAATAGAATTACTTTTGAAGAGACAGAATGAAATCCAAGGAGGAAATGATTATTACCATCAGAATCATCCAATACCACTTACTGGAGAGTAAAGTACACTAAATATGCCTTTAGTGTAACTTGTTTATCTTACAACAATTACTAAATTTATTAAAAGTATAAAGTTTTATAAACTTTTTTCAGTATATAATTTTCATGTGTTACCTTGATGTGAGTATAAACAATTATAAATATAGAAATAAGAAATTAGAAAGAAAATAGTAATCTTACTTCATTTCTTCTCTGAACTAATTGTAAACCTTCAGCTGCTCTCATAATTTCCACTTGTCGACTTTCAATTTGACTTTTTTGTGACTGCAGCTGTTGAATAATTTTTTGTTGTGTTTTTTGTTTGTGCATTGATTCTTCAAGAGCTTTTTTGGCTTGACTCAATTCTGTAGGACTTGGTTTGTTTTCTGTTGAACTGGACACCTGGAATTATTAATATTATATTATTTCAATATTAGATGCCATGTTTTTTTATATGTAAAACTAAAAATGATAACACAGCATTTTGGTATCTTAATAAATTTTTATAAATTTAATTTTTTTGTTAATCTCTTTTTTAAGAATTGATTCTTATTTTGAATTCTTACCTCAGCAGAAACCTTTTTTAACTCTTGTTCTTTTCTTTCAAGTTCACGTCTCATAATAATTAATTGTGAATCTTTGTCTTGTTGCTTTTGAAACTGAAAGATAAGAGAAAATTGCTAAATTAAATCAGATACACAACACATAAATAAAAATCTAGTACAAATATTTTCAGTAGAATTAAGAGTTTGTTGTTAATAAAATCAAGAATTTTGGGTAACATTTAGATTTCAATAAATTTAGTAAGACATAAAAATCTTTTTGTATAAAATCTTTGGCATTGGACAAAGGGTTTCTAGCAGGTCTTCATTACAGTACATTTGATGTAGATGATGTAAAAATCAAAGAATTAACTAAGCCTAAAGTTTGTCATTAAGGAGTTTTAATTTCTTTTACAAACCTAAGAACAAAATCAAGAAACAAATAATCTTAAACAATATTTTATAAAAGAACAAATAAACCAACAACACAACAATGGCAAACGTAGAAACACACACATATGCATAGAAATATACTTAGGAAATAAATAATATAATAATTATATAATAATTAGTATATATATATATATATATATATATATATATCGGAATATTTGAACCCTCAGTATAAAATAAGAAAAGGTTGTGTGGAATTCAAGAGGCAGATTTATTAATGTTTAGCCTTCAAACTTGCCTAGATTCATCATCAAAATTAATCTTAGCTTAAATAACAAAACTTTGTATAACACATGGGCTGAGTCAGTGTATTCCAAATCATATGTAAAAGGTGGCAACTAATCAATGAAAGTTCAATGCCAGTCTAATAAACCTTGCAATGCAAATGCATCACACAATAAGAAGATCCATCCCTCTCAAGACACTAATGCTTTGATGATGAATACAAACAAGTTTTGAAGCATAGCATTGATAAATTTGTTTCTTTAATATTACATATGCAGTACTGGTCAAAAGTATTTGAACAAGATAATTTTTTTTTAATTCAAGCTGGATTTGAAAATTTAGTTGAAGAAAAGATGTTATTCAATTTAACAACAAAAAATGTTTAATTTAATTTTCTCCTACTAAATTAACATTTTGTTACTTTTTTCCACTAAATTTTAAAATGCAGGTTAAATTAAAAAAAAATCTTGTTCAAATACCTTTGACTAGTACTCTATGCGCATGTGTATATATATACACACACATTTTCTTTTATGCAACACTGGTGTGTCCTAGCAAAATGGCTAAGAACCAATATTTCAGATAAAAGAACATTAAGTATTTTCAACTTGGCATTAAAAATAAATCCTATCAACTGAGGTGTTGAATTAAAATTCAATCAGAAATAAAAATCTCTTTGGTAAATTGATAAATTTTAAATTCTCATTTGAAATTTTATTAAAAAAGAATTTGAAAGGAAAAAGTTAATCACCTCTTCAATTTGTTTTTTTCTTTTCTTTTCTTCTCTATAATAAGAAACAAAAAACAACCAGTCATAAATAATACACATTCTTGATACAAGAAAAGGAAGGAAAATAGAAAAATTTCAAACAGATATGAATATTTTGCTTTATGAAGTAAATTGAAATTTTACAATTAGAAAATAAATCTAATTTAAATCGATATTAAAAAATTGACTTCATTTTAATATACTACAAAACCCATAATCAATCAAACAAAAAAGTAATCTGTTTAACTTACTGAGCTCTTTTAAATGTTTTCTCATATGAAGGTCGGCGTAATGCTTCATCTTCATCTTCGGGTTCTTCTTCTACATCACATCGACTAAAAAACATGAAATTGAGGGAATATACAGGTTTATTCAATCAAATACTATAAAACACTGTTCAAAATGAAATAATACAAACGATTAATCTATCAAATATAACAGGATGATTATCAATCAACCAATATTTCTAAATAAAACTGAGAGATTATTGAGATTTGAAGTCTACAAGAGTCAAGGGTAGTTATCTCAATTAGATATCAGGTATGAAACAGTCTTAAAAGATTAAGAGAATCTTTGAAGTTTATCAAAATTAAATATCTAATAAGATTTGATCTATCTCTATAATACTAAAACTCTATCGAACTTGTTTGCTTGCTTGCTTTAAAGCCTCGTTTCTAAAGATGACTAATTCGTCATAATAAAACGTCATAACAAAAACGTCATTTTTTCTATGACGTTTAAATTTATTTTTCT
>JAYKTE010470523.1:0-19109 GCA_036873565.1 Xipholeptos notoides | reverse complement strand
TTAATCAAGTGGTTACATGCGTCCTTGGTGATTACAAGACTCATAGTTCCTATCCGATGTCGCGGTTAAGCACCTGACGAAGGCCAAAGGATGAGTTGACCGAAATGTAGTGTAATAACACTTACAAAAAAAAAGAGAGAGGACAACAGTCCACTACTAAAATCCTTACTGTATTTTCTATATTCAAAATAATTCTACTTACCATTCTCTTTGCATTTTACTCAAGCCAATGAAGATTTTAGTTTCTTTCTTTGGTAATAGTTTTTTCTCTACATCTGATTTGATACGTCGAAGAAGGAAAGGTCTGAGTACCTAAAAATGTCATACAAAATTAAAGCAGTGAAATCAATGTAGTTTACTTGCATGAAATATCAGAAATATTCAACAATGATACTAAATTCTACTTACAGCATGCAATCGATCAACGAGTTGTGTATCACCAAAACAATTGTTGGTATTAAACCAAGCATCAAAGTCCTGAAAAGGAAAAAAAAGAAATGTTTAGTGTAAAAATATCGATTTAGAAAATAATCTAGTAAATTTATGGGGGATTTTTTAATAATAGATATCAAATACTTTTAAAAGAAAATTTTTCAAAAATAAAATTAGAAACAATATTATAAAAAAAAAAAAATAAATAAAAATCTTATTTTCTTTATCATCTGGTTTTAAACTATTAATTCAATAATGACATTTTCACAAATAAAATAAACCCTAAATTCTACCAAAATTACTTTGACATATTCATAATATACTTTGTAAGGGGCAACAGAAAATTTCTTAAAAATTTGCTAATTCTTTGATTTTTACAAGCAGGGAGAGTAACAGCATTGATTTATGAATAGACTTACCTCAGAAGAGTTAAAAACATCCGGCAGTAAAAAGTTGAGTAGAGCCCACAATTCATGCAAATTATTTTGCAAAGGTGTTCCAGTTAGTAAGAGTCGATTCGTGGATTTAAATTCCCGAACAATCTCTGATAACTAGAAAAAAAAGTCAAATTCAAGTTATCTGGAATCAGATATTTTTTTTTTAATCTTGATATATAAATATATGAAGTAGAAGTTTCCTCTGTTGTTGCTTCCGTAGCATACTTGTTTTACGAGAAAGAGTTGCTAGCCCCATGCTCAACTCCCAACCTGGAGGACCAGGGATCACTCTTTGTCTGGTTTCTATCCGACCTTTTTCTGGCAAGGTTGGCCCTACCAGGAGCTTTCGCTCCCACCAGCATAGCTCTAGGGATCACTAAAACGTACTAGCTTCTTCACTGCGACAAGGTGGTAGTCCAAGAAGGAATTCGATATTTTTTAAATCTTGATATATAAATATATATCAAGTAGTTGTAAACAAAATAATACAAATGGTTACTTTATTTTTTAAACATAACAGAAATTATATAAAAATGAACTTTTATTTAGGAAATAACCTAAAAAAAAAAAAGAAGCATAACAGAAATGAAAAGGAATTGTTTTCTAATAAAGTAATGGAGGATAGAAGCAGTTTAAAAATCAACTATGATCCATTTTCGAGTGAGTAGTGTACTGGTGTGATTGATGATGACATAAAAGTGAATAAAAAATTTATGAATGAAAGTCACGTGATCATGGCATGCCGTTGAAGGTCGCAGAAACAAAAAGATGAATCAAGAATCTTCAATCAACTATTTATAAAATGTACAGTCTCAAGATTTTGACAGCCCCCTCCTCCGACTGATTATGACAAGGGCAGGCAGACGACAGTTGTCCTAACAAGACAATCTACAGCGGTTTTATGTCAACATACCAAGTAGAGGGAAAAAGGCTAATAGAAATCCAACTAGATATACCTCTATTTCAAAACAAAAACTGAGAATTTGTGTACGTCAACACTAAATCTAAAATCAGTTGTGTTTTTCCCAGTCAATAAAAACAGTTAATTTTTTTCCCAAAATTTGTGGTTTATTTGTTTTAATTAATTTTTGCCTGTGAATTTTTCACACAACAAATTTTTGGTCTATTTTATTACATTGTCACTATGCAAATAATAATAAAAAAATTACCTTGGATTTTTCATTTTTTATTCTGTGGGCTTCATCAATGACTAAGTATCTCCAATTAAATTTCTTAAAAACTGCCTTCTCACGGATAACCATTTCATAAGATGTAATGCATACGTCCCATTCGCCAGGCATCAGCACATCACGAATAAATTTAGCCTAAAAAGATTTATAAGAAAAAAAAAAACTATATAATCAAGAAAATATAGAAAGGTTATAAGAACCATAAAATACATTTGAGAAATTAAAAAAAAAAAGTAATTTAAAGCAGTGAAAATTCACGAAAGAAAAATGAATAAACTAATAAATAAAAAAGAAAAGAAATGAAGTGTAGTTTAAGTTTTATTGTCGACAAAGCAAACAAATCACCACTCCTGTTGGTAATCAATAGGGCTGTGACAATATGCTTTTTATAAAGAATATACTTGTCGTTACGTGACTATTATGCGATTTTATCATTTCTTTTAATTCTGTAGTTATTAGTAGGGCTTTGACAATATGCTTTTTATAAAGAATATACTTGTTGTTACTTGACTATTTTGCGATTTTGTCATTTAATTCTGTAGTTATTCATAAGGCTGTGACAAGAATATTCTTTAAAGCACATTGTCACAGCCCTTGTAATCAAACGTCTTTCTTCAAATGCCCAGATTTGTTTTTTGCACTCTCGCTGTTATCCCAACCAGTGAAAAGACGCCACCTTCCTTTCATTTCTTTACACCACAACGATAAGAACGTCAACAGACCACAATCCTATAGCAACCTCAGCAGTTAATGCTGGGTGCCATAACATGAAGAAATCAAAATAGAATCAAAGTCTAATGAAGAAGTTGAACAGAAAGGTTTTATTCAACATAAAAGACAGCATAGTTAGAAGAGAGAAACGAATGAATGACACACAAAGACAGAGGATAAAGATATGGACGGATGGACAGACGCTAAAAGAAGGTGTTGTCAATGTTTCCAACGTTATTTTATAAATTTTCATGTTCCTGCGCACCAGCGCTAAATCACAAAGAAATACATATATATTATATATACAAATTAATGTATCATACAAGAAGCACATCATAAGACCAAGACAAACTATAGAAAAGATAAAGAAAAAAGAATTAAAAAGTAAAGAAAAGGGAAATGAAATGGATGCAGAAAAAAAACTTACTCTTTCATCCTGGTCACCAATTAAACAGACAGCTTTAATAGAAGGCACCCATCGTTCAAACTCATTCTGCCAATTTGCCAAAGTTGATTTAGGGACAATAACAAGATGGGGGGAAGAAATATTTCTATAATGTTTCATGTAACCTAATAAAGATATAGTTTGTAGGGTTTTTCCCAATCCCTGAAATAACAAAAAAAAAAGAAAAAGATTATTAATTTGACAATGAAATTGACCATGATAAATGGTTTTTATAGAAAAAGTGTGATTTTTTTTTTTTTTCAATAAAAAAAATTACAGAATTCATTTTATTTAAATAATTTCATTTGTTAAAAATTATCAACTAACATGTGACAAAAATAAGCACACAAGTTTTTAGCTGTGAAAAAATGTGTTGTGTCGTATTAGTGAGATCCAGGAGGAAAAAAATGAATAAAGTTGTTGAAACCTCAACACATTGCCATTTCAGCAAAATAAGAACCAATACAAGATACAGCCACACAGCATTTTTTTTTGTTAAATGCTGCCAATTGTAGGGACCCCAATTTTCTGTGATCACGGAATTGGGGACAGAATCACGCAAGGGTTGATTTAAAACGGAAAACCACTTTTTTTAATGCAATCATTTTCCATGTTAAATTAATCATTTGTTTCTTTCTTTTAATATAATAATTAAATACGGGCACTTTCGTAAATAATTTTTTCATAAAAGTATTAAAAATTAAATATGCATAATACAAATGAAGATTAAATTTTGCAAATGTTAAAATGGAAAAAAAAAAAACGGAATTTTCTAAAAGTGGAAACGGAATAAAGGAAAATTTGAAAAGGAAAAAACTGAGTCCCCACAATTGTACAATAGATGTAAGCAAATACCTCAATCACAAGATTTATTACTGTTTCATAGCTTTGCCATTCAACTTACATAGAGATTCACTATATTTTCCCCATAGTTTTATTGTTACTTTCATTCTCATGAAAATGATTTGATTGTTCAGTTTATTGGCTTATCGAATGCTTTGGGGTCATTTAAGACCAAAGAGGGGGTTTTCTTGTTGGTCATCTAATAACTAAGAGAGGTTCCCTTCACTGTTTTTTTTAGGAAAATGATTATACTATAACCTGCTTAGACTTTTCTATTGTTTTAATAACTCATTTCTGAAGAAATAATGAAAAGTCTAAAAACAAACAATTGAACTGACCATTTCATCAGCCAAAATTCCATTAATACCATGTTCGTACAACGATATCATCCAATTGAGACCACGGATTTGGTAATCTCTCAGTTCTCCAGAATGAACATCTGAAAATAATAAAGTAAAAGGTTAAAAAACGTTTGATAGATTGATTTATATATACACACACACACACACATATATATATATATATACAGTAGATAAGCATAGACACAGAGTCAACGTCAGATCAAAGCTTTTGGTCTGAAGATAGCGCAGGCGAGAAACTGACTGTCACCGAAGGCCATTGACTCCGTATCTGATATTGAGCAGTTTAACTATAAATATAGGCTAACTTACTCTACAGTTTAATATATATATCATATATAGTAGTAGGATAGCGTGTATGTTCGTTCATTATTTTGTGTCACGCTTAGAGCAAAAGCAATGACCTTACCTTTCTTTAACTTTAACTCTTCAAAAACTTTTTTAAAAAATACCTTTACAAAAAAAGTTTACGGTTTCAAATTGGCTATTTTATTTTATAATTAAAAAAAAATAAGAAAAAGTCATATTAAGAGGAGACAGTAATTTTTTTTTAATTATGAAAACTCTAAAAAAATTTATAAGCAATTAATTTGCAGTTTTGAACTATTTCCCAGGATTTGTTTAAATTTAAGAATGTTGAATTTACTTTCAGATATTTCAGCTACTGTGAAATTTCCACAGGTTCTGCTAGTAATAATAATAACTAGCTGGAAGCCGTAAAAATTTCACGAAATTTATAAATGCTTATTATTATTATTATTAGGATTGGTATTCTGCTTAAAAAAAAAAGAAAGAAAATAATTGAAAATTAAAGATTACAAAAAAATTCTAAAAGCCTGAACAAAAGTAGAAAAATAAAGAAAAGAAAAAAAGAATTATTGAATTGTCTTGGTTTGTTCTTTTTTGACGTCATAATTGAGAAATGTTGATGATGTTGTTTTTGTGACACCGGATGGATAGACGGATTTCGGGCAAGCAAATTAATAATTAGATAATAATAATAATAATAATAATAATAATAACAATAATAAAAACCACTTACATGAAGGAGACTTTTCAAACCGGGTTTCAACTGAAGCAGTTTTTTTACTTTCACTCAACAATTCTTCGTCTTCTTCCTGTTCTGTACGACGATGTCGATGACTTGATTGTGTGAGACAAGGAGAAAAGTCTTAATTACTATTTCAAGTTTATTGATTTGGTAAGGAAAATATTTAATTGATTGAGCGATTGATTCGGGGTTTAATGGCACATCAACCAATTTAGGAAAATATTTAAGAATGCATTTAAAATATCTTCACTGATGAAAATATGCACATTTAACAATTTTAAGATAAATATAAATTCTTCCAATTTTTAATGATCAATAATCCTTCTCTCAATGATATTGAAAGTATTATTCTTTAAGGGGACATTTACTAATGAAATACTTTTTTATAATAAGTTTAAGTGTTGCTATTAATAACAGTAATTAATTGTGAAATATGGATAGGTTCACAATTAAGATGCAGAAAATAGTATGAATCCTTTAAATAGTGCAATAGTGACAACATAGCTTCAGCTCATAAAGTCATGTATATATAACAAAAATAAGAATAGTTTAAAATATTTGATGAATTAATTATATTCTACTTTATGAAGATAAGAATGAGAATAGCCTGATTTTTATTATTAATAACAATAATAAAATTATGAATTTAATGATATTTCCGTATTAAGAATTTCTATATGATTACCATCAGTTTACATTTAGGGATTAATTAGATCTTAGTAAGTTTATTACCTTCTTTCACTTTACATTTAGTTTAAAAAGATATTTGCAATATTTGTTTTGATAGTTTTAAGATAGAAAAATCAAACTTTATATCACAAATACTGATTGAAAATTTATCTGTATCATATAACTCAAATACCAAAAGTGTATTAAAAAAAATAATTAATAAACGAATTTTTCATCAAATTAGATAGCTTATTAAAAGAAAATCATATTTTAATTTTAGAAAACAAGCAAGCTGAAAATTGCCAACTGATTGAAACTGGGATTAGCTAAAATAAAATTCAATGAATTTGGAATGAGATTCAGCAATGTTAGCACAACAGAAATTGGGCAGTAAAGGCACACAAGTAGCAGTGATAGTAGTAGTAGTAGTAATAATAGCAGCAGCAGCTGAAAATTGGGTATTAAAAATGATTCCTTGAACAGACATGCACAACAACAGCTCTTGGTAAAGATTTCAAGAGACTAAAACAAAATCATGGTAAAAATGATTTCAAAATCATTTTAGTTTAACATCAATATTTTAAACATTACATAAAATTCAAAAGGATTTCTACAAAAGGAAAACAACATCTGCATAACAACATCTGGTAGAACTTACCAGAATGTCTTTAAGACTTTCAGAAAACAATACAAAATTCAACAAAGATTAACAAAAATTCAAGATAACATTATGTTGTAATGTGCACATATTTTCATACTTAGATTTGATAAAAATATTCTAATAAGGGACTTAACAATTTAGTAATGATTCTTATTAGTGGACTGTTGTCCTCATCTATTCATAGGTGTTATCACACTACGTTTCGTCCATCTTGCCCTCTGGCTTTCGTCAAGTGGTTAACCGCGACCTTGGATAGGAACTCTGAGTCTTGAAACCGCATCCATAGTAATCACTGCAGTCCATAGTTGTTGTCTATTGCAACACAGCAGTCCGCTAATAAAAATCATTACTAAATTGTAAAGCCTCATCTTAATGAATTCCTAAATAAATATGAGGGATCTAACAATGTTCAAAAAACATCAAATGGAACTTATTCTATAGTAGTTTTAATATTTTTGCTTTTATTTTATGTAAGTTCTTTCAAGAATAAACTAAATTACAAAAGAAAATGTTCAGATCATTTTTGAATTTTTACCCAAATATAAAGAAACATTTACAAAAAGTTGGTCAGTAGATAAGAAATCCTAAAGAAGGGGGAGGGAGAATTTTTGTTGTAACTAATAATAATAATAATAATAATAAGATATTCAAAGCTATAAAGCATTTGTAATTCGATAGTGAATCTGTGTTATACATGCATGCTTTATAAAGACTAAGATGAAAATCATTTACTATATTTTTGTCTTGGTAAAGTTCATCAATGAAATTAAAGTTTTTCATTTTTGATAAATTGTTAAAGCCAAAAGTAATCATTTTTGATGCTTTTTGTCTACACAGTTTTTAACACAATATGCACTATTCAATCCATAGATAGAGGGAATGTGGGAATTTATACCTTTTTAAAGAGTATTGAATCTGAATGCAAACAGAACAACTAGGATTCGAACTTGCATATTATGATTCTGAAGTCCGAGTACCTATCAACTGTGCCAAGTGGACTTTCCCACATCATTGAAATGAAGATGTTAAGAATAATGTGAATAAATGAATGAATGAGGATCAAAATCAAGTCAGTACTATAAGATAAGAATATTGGTTAATAAAGAAACAATTCCAAGAATATTTTATAGAATTCATACACTATAGCCATTTTACAATTTCACATCACTAAAGAATTCATAAAGACATAGGAGCTAGCATTATATCAAATGTTATTTATTACAACTATTTTATGGTGAAGTAAAATAATCTAGTGTGTGATAAGTAGGGCTGTGACAATATGCTTTTATTAAAGAAAATTCTTATTACTTGAATGTTTTGCGATTTTACCATTTCTTTTAATTCTGTGGTTATTTGTAGGCCCCCTACTGATAACTACATAAAAAGAAATGGTAAAATCGCAAAAGAGGCAAGTTACGACAAGAATATTCTTCAATAAAAGAATATTGTAACAGCCTTACTGATAAGACATCAATAAAAGCAAGAGTCCTTTTTTTAAGTGAAAGTCTCGAAGTCTATTGTTATTATGGATGAACAGCTAAAAATTAAGGGCTTTATTTAAGAACTGATTTCTGAAAAAGAAGGAAAGAAAGAGAGGGAAGCTTTTACTCACTCATCAAGAGGATCATCACTCTTCAAAGTGTCATGGCTGACTTTCTTGTCACTGTTACAGAAAAAAAATAACTTATCATCAACAACAACAAAAAAGAATAAAAAATGGATAAAAGCTTAATGAGACTCCAAGTTGATTATCATAACCATTCACATAGGATAGAGAGATATTTTCATTTTAGATCAGGTAATTGGTAGTGTTGTTCTTTTAATTTGGACCCAAAACACTTCATTTCTGTCTTTTTCACATGCCAGAAATGCCCAATAAAAACAGGAGATAGAAAAGAAGATCACCATACATATATCTGAAAGAATATTAATAGGAGAAATTTGGTTGTTTTATTTAAATTAATATCCAGACATGTTTTGCTGTATAGAGCATTTTCAACAGATGAAGTTTAGGAGAAAGCAAATAAGATGTCTATCCTTGTTTAAAATAAGCGTCTCTGTTTTTATAGATTGATTGATTTGATAAATGGCATATCAACTATTATAGGTCATTTAATGTCGGATTCTCTTCATTTTTTTACGAATGAGGAGGTTTAGATTTTGGTGTATAGTCTTATTTCTTTGTTTTTAAAGATATTTACGTTGTAAATATATATGTTTATATAATGTAATCAAATTTCTTCAATATCCTAAACTGTTTTACAAAAATATTATTTGTGTCCGGTTATGGACTGGATATTTTACTCCCACTAGTTTTATAACCATAACTTAAATATACAGAAAACTTTTCCCCTATTTTGAACATTCCCATAAAGAGCAACTTACATATCTTTAATGTCTTTTGGTTATCAATACGTTTATATATGTATACACACACACACACACATATATATATATATATATATATATATATACACTCATAATATTCCTTTTGCATTGCTTAAGTTATATGGATTAATTCACAAAAAACAATGAATTGTTGTAGTCCTTATTTTGAACTACTTATTTGACATAAATTGACATTTTTCAATTAAAAATTGATACAAATAACAGTTCATTCATATAGCTGATTGAAGCAATAATCTATATAGAGTAAAATACACTTAATTGTTAATTGCTGACAATCAACAAAAAATAAGAAAAGCAAAATCTGAAATTTAGAACTATTGTATATATATTTAGCAGCTATGAGATGACTAAACCATGAAAGTGTCATACACAGTGTTTGAAATCATGAGTTTGGCTTCTTAATGTTTTATCAATTTTTAATTTAACGAGAAAAAGAATCCAAGTTTATTTGCTGTTCAATATATCTTAAATTCTCAAAAGAACCTTTTATTCCAGTGAGTATGCATATATCAGGATTTTTGTTGTAAATCACTCACTGTGAAGACAAATTATGGAAAAAGAATGAAAAAAAAAAAAATCATTTTTTAAGCCTGAAAAGATCAAAAAAAATTAAAAATACTATTTTTATATCTTTATCAGAAGAGAAACAACCTTTTCAAACAAAAACGATCATTGAAATCTGAAAATGGTTAATAACCAAGAGATAGCTGCTGAGCTGCTCAGGAACAAACATAGCTTGATTAGTTCAAAAAGTACACAACCATGCTGAACTATTATTATTGCATTGCATTATTTTGTTTTAAAAGTTTATTTTCAACATTCATTCAAAACACATCAGGGAAAATAATGCTGAAGGGTCAGAAATCATGAGGGCTTTCAAAAAAATAAAACCAAGCTAATTGCACTTCAGAAAACAAGACTGTGTGTGTTAGATAGTATAAACAACAGTTTTAAGATGAAACCAGTGAAAAACAAATCTACATATGTAAAAGTGAATTACAAAAACCTTGAAGATAAAAAGAAAAATAATGTTTAAATTATACATAAAATTAATTCTAATTCAAGATACAATCAATAGATAAATTTGCATGTTCCAGATGTGTTTATCCCTTTAATAGGAATCAATAATGTAGCAATAAGGTTATTGGGAATACTGAGAGGAAAATAAAATTGTTTTTTAATAAAATTTTGCAAAACTTGTTTCCTGGTCTTAGCAAGACAATTGCCTTTTAAAAAAAAGTAATTTCAATATCATCTCTTATTTTGTTGGTCATTAAAAAAAAAGAAAATTCTATAAAATACAATTGTGTTTGTGTTTTACGGCATATCAACTTTTTTTGAATGCTGATAATCATTTTTGATTAATGTTTTTTTGTCCACACGTTTTTTTAATTACATAGTATGCACTATTTAATCCATCGCTGGAAGGAAATTGGGAATTCATACCCAAGGGCATTAGTCTAAATGTGAACGTAAACGGAACAATTCCAAAGTCTATCTACCTATCTGCCTATCTACTGCCCTAAGTAGACCTCCCCAATGAAATTAAAATGATTAATCATTATTATTTCATTTTGAAAGAGGGATAGAATTTATTACTAAATAAAAAGGTTCTATTTTCAATTATAGAATAAAACATTTTGAAAATTAATTCTTTTTATTCAAGTATAAATTTTTTTTTCATACATTATAATTCATAAAAAAAATCAGAAAACAAAAATAATTTAGGCTAAATTCTTTTCAAAAAGAAAAGACATGCAAATGAATGAACAAAAAAAATGAATCAATGCAAACATTAACGCTTATCACACAACCAAAGTTGTTAAGAAAAACAAAAAAAGCTTTGAATTGCTGTTAAAAATGAAATATTCTGTATTTAATTGAAAAACTAAAAGCAAAAATTGCTATAAAAGAAATTCGATATAAACACTAAAATAATAAAAGACTAAAACATTCTAATAGAGTATATGAAATTTCAGAATAAGGACTCTTTTATTAAAGAATATTCTTGTTGTAACTTGACTGTTTTGTGATTTTACCATTTCTATTAATTCTGTGGTTATTTATAGGGATCTACTAATAACTTCAGAAAATAAATAGCAAAATAGTCAAGTAACGACAAGAATACTCTTAAATAAAATATTGTCACAGCCCTAATAATGACACACACATTTAAATGTTCAAGAAATTTCAGAATAGAGACCAAGTCATCTTAAAAAAATATCAAGATTAGGTGTTTCTGTGAAACTGAGGTTCTGATACTATTTACCTTGTTAGTGAAGCATCTAGAACATATCAATAATAAATCTCTTTCAGAGACAAACAAAAAAAAAAACAGGAAAAAAAAAGTCCAGAGGGACATGTTCCCTATTAATAAAAAAAGTCCAAAATAGGAACTTTCTGTTTACTGTTGCAACAATTATCATTTTACCACTATGAAAGTGATATTCACTAGTGCTACTTTAGCAGTGTGTACAAGTTTCTAATTCTAAAAACTTCAAAATTTTAAACTCTAATGCATTTCATTATTAGAAATTGCACTGCGATTTCTACAGAAGCGTGTTTTTTACAATTAAAAGAAAAATATATCAAGAAATTAAATTTTAGAAGTTTTTAAAACACTTTAAAAGTTTATTTTAGGAGTTTATTGAATAAATAACATGAATACAACACCAAAACAATGAAAATTTATAGTTTTGTGCATTTTAATTGCACAGGGTTATACATTTCTACACACTGCTAGTGTTACATGAGTATACATAATTCTATCTAAAAAGATAATTATGGATATCCTGATCAAAGACAAAAGGAATTGAACTTGGTGAGCAAGTTGCAGTGATGTGGAATCACACAATTTGCTGGAAGAAATATTTCATTGAAAAGCCATATTATAAGTAAGTCTATTGTGAGAAACTGCTTTAATGTACCAACATCAAATTGATAACTTATACAAGGACGAATAATGGGGTTACACCTAACCTATTGTTTATCCTACAGCTGGAGGAGTAAGATATCTTTTTGACAGAAAATTATTCCAAACATAGATTTATAAGCTAAATAATAAACCAAAGAACTTTCAAAAATACACAGAAAATAATTTTATCATTAAAAATATCAAAGAGCAAAATATTAATTTGTGTTTTTTTTTTCTTCAAATACTCACACACACACAGTTCAGTCCTAATCAAAGCTAAGCCATCTCTTGTAGATTTAAATGCGGTTATGCTTTCTCTTTAAGATTTTTGATATATGAATTATAAACTCATTCAAACCAAAACTTTTTGATAGAAATCAAAGTTTGTATATTTATCTAAGCCTCATTCCATGTATTATGCAAGAAGCCTAGTTAAAACAAATAAGAACAATAACATGCTCTCCTATATTTAAGTGTCATGGTATGATAGTCAAATTGTCTTTAGCAAAAACTGATCAAAAAAATTATGGAAAAAAAGATATCTCCAAAAAAAAAAAAAAAAACAATTCTGTAATAATTTTTCAAGTTTAAAATCAGAGTTGCATTACTCACTCTCCAACGGCCACCAATTTACTTTTCTCATCATTTTTCTTAAGTTTGGGTCGTCCTGGTTTCATTTTTAACGGGCTGGCAGGTCCTTTATTGCCTTGGCCTCCAGCCGACATAAAGTGAGCAAACAGCTCAGTTTGTTGTAGCAGAAAATCAAATCGGTTGCTCCTGTCTTCACACTGAAATTAAACAATATAAGTAAAATTGAAAAAAAAAAGATAGTAGTGAATTGTTGCTCTATGTTTGGTGTGCCACTTGGACCCCAGATTGGAAGATAGATTGCACAGTAATATTTTGGCAGGTGTCAGCAATTTGTCGCTCGATGACATTATAAAATTACCCATAATTCCTTCTCTCCTAATCAGCCCTTTTTTTAATTCGCTAGCATAACATGTGTTCCCTAGTGTCTCTATAATAAAGTAGAAAAAAAGTTTATTTTATTCTAATTGTACCTATATAAAATAAACTAGTTAGGACTTATTTCTAAAAATTCCACCTGCCTAATGACTGCTATCTTCAATGTGAAGTCTACAGGACACAAGGACACCTCCCAACCAATTAGCACCTGGGGATTTCCTTCTAACCCCTTTAGTTATAGAATTTTTAAAAACATTTTTTCATATAGAAGACAAGGATAAAAATTAATACAATGTATTCAGAAAGACACTGTGAAGATTTTTGTGAAGAAATTGTTTCTTCTTTAATCAGTCTGTTAATTTTTTAATTTTCCTGGAAAGAATCCTCAATAGAATTTGGACTTTTTAAAATATGGGATATGATTCTGGTTTTCAAATTATAAGGATATGATAACTGCTTGAAGACACTGTATAAGCTAAACTCCTTTTAACCTCATATCCCTTTTTTAGTTGGCTCAGAGAGATCAGCCCAATTTACTTGGAAAAAATGAAATAAAAGATCATAATTGAGCCCTTTTAAGATATTAGTGGAGACTGCTATAATGGGAATAGTTAACAACCAAGATTCTTTTTACCAACAATATTCATAAAAAAATGAACAGTGGAACCTTGGTTTTTGAACATCCCAGGTCTTGTACCAATCGGTATTCAAACAAAAAAAAAGAAAAATTTCAGACTTCGTACCGGTCCCAGGAGATGAAAAAGTGTAAAATACACCTCTTCAAAGGTAAGAATCAGAACATTAAATTCTATTTTATTATAATTTCTATTTATAATGTTGATGTTTAGTTATTTTATCATAATATACACCAAAGTAGGCATGTTTCAAAATAATAAGGGTTAGGAATGGAGTTTTGGAATGGATTAAAACTGTATTCATTATTCTATAAAGATTAAATGGATTCGTATTTTTAACAAATCATTTTTTTAAATTGGTTCCTGACAGATTAAGTTGATAACCGAGATACTACTGTATGTGATTTTTGATAGTAATGAACAAAATATTCAAAAAGTTGCTCTGATTTTTCAGTTTTGGATCTATACACCTATTGGCAAAGTTGGTATTTATGATTTCAAAATCATGATGTGGATTTCAAATAGGTGCTTCCAATATTCTTCCATTTCTATTGTGTAATCAGTGCTGAACAACATTATGAATATATTCAAACTCCTAAACCCTTAATTATTTAGAGAGACAAGCCTTCAAGCAGACACAAGGAAGAAACTTACAATGCGATCTTCATAAGCTTCAGCATCTTCGCCATTCTTTTTAGGCGCTTGCTTCAGAACAATGCCCTTAGCAGCTTTAGAGGCTGTTAATGCAGGTTTTGATTCATTAGGTGCAGCATAATCTGCATCTTCTTCATCATCATCTTCAGCTTCTTCTTCTTCCTCCTCTTCCTCCTCCTCAGCTTCACTTTCCTGTTCAGCTTCAACATCCTGGAAATATGAAAGAAGTAAAAGTATTTGCAATTATAAGTTTCATTAAATAAGTTGTAAACATTAACCCAATCATTATTTTTCAAAATCCTTGAGATGAGGTATGATGAATTCTAAAAGTATTATTCTGACTATTTTCCTCATCCATATTATTTTCTTTCTCACAACGTTTTGACCGAATAATTACTCTTCGGCCTTCCTCAGGTATCCTAAATTGACTCATATTATTTTTGGATCTATCTTTTTTATCTACTTTTTTTTGTGAGAAAGAAAATAATATGGATGAGGAAAATAGTCCAATTAATACCTTTAGAATTCATCATACCTCATCTCGAGGATTTTGAATAAATAGTTACTTCCATTTGATTTCTCCTTTTAATTTTTTTGTTTTATGGCATATCAACCTTCTTAGGTCATTTGATGCTGTGAACAACCATTTTTTGATAGACATTCTTTGTTTTTTGTCCACACATAGAAGTTTTTTTGGGTTTTTTTTGAAACGCACAATATACACTATTTAATCCATAGCTGGGGGGAATGTGGGGGGGGATTCATACCTTTTCCCAAGGGTATTAGTCCAGAACAACTATTTTTTGATAGATGTTATTTTTTTGTCCACACAGTTTTTTTCCTTTTTTTTTTTGAATAACACAATATACACTATTTAATCCATAGCTGGAGGGAATGTGGGTTGGGGCATTCATACCTTTTCCCAAGGGCATCAGTCCAAATGTAAACGTAAATTTGCTGTTTAAAACCTATTTCGACAGTGGGGGGGTTAATGCTATATAACTGGTTTGTTAATCACAGCCACGCCCGCATAACTCCGCCCAGTCATCATGCACGAGGGTAGAAGTGTCCATTTGTTAGTTTTTATATCATAACATTCTACTGAGCCCAGATTTGACGACCCATCATCTCCTCCAATCACATAAAGAAGCTCGTCGTTGGTGACGACACCTAAAAACGAAATAAAAAAAAAGTCTGTTATAATGGAATGACCTAGCACTGTAATGTTAGCACACAGATTAATTAACAATGAATTTATGAATTTATTATTTAACAATGAATTAATGAATTTATTATTTAACAATGAATTAATGAATTTATTAATTAACAATGAATTTATGAATTTATTATTTAACAATGAATTAATGAATTTATTATTTAACAATGAATTTATGAATTTATTATTTAACTATGAATTTATTATTTAACAATGAATTAATGAATTCATTATTTTCTCGGGCTTGGGAAAGATGAAATATACGGCAGTCCGTTTCACCACGAAAGCCTTGCCTTGCCTTGCCTTCCTCTTCTCGCTGGTAGCGGTGGGGGACTTGTCGTCAGGGGGGGGGAGGTGGGTGTTGGCACGAGTCGTTGGCTAAGCACCACCGCACAGTTGTCACAAAAATGTCTCTTCTCTCCCCTCCTTTCTCTTCTCTCCCCTCCTTTCTCTTCTTCTATGGATCGACCGTCAGTCCAGGTGATCTGCGCGTGCCACGCTTTACAATTGACATTATGGAGTGTGGAATCCGTGCCGCGTCGCCGATGATGCAACGCCTGCACCAACACCCTACGTGACTACGTGCGTCCGCATGCGTATGCTATGCTTATTTTACAGCACCCCTTCATACAATAATACATAGACATTGTAGAATTTACTCCTCTAACATTGCAGAGTTCAAAGACATTGACTGAGAGAGAGACAGACTCTCATGTACCTGTGTACAACTATTTTCTGGAGTGCTGTCCTCATCTTTTTTTATTGCTGTCTTCACAACGTTTCGGCTGATGAACCATTTGGCTGTCTTCAGGTGATCGAACTAGGGGTGAGAACAGCAGTCCGAAATAGTTGTACAAATTATCAAGCCTCATCCCAAGGATTCCGAAAAACCATCTCATGTACCCTTTGTAAATAAACCTTCATATTAACTCCAAGTAAATTGTCCTGACAATGTTAGTTTGATATTAAGCCATATCATTTGGCGAAAGTGGATTCGAAAAGGACTTGTGCTAAGAAAACTTCCTAAAGTAAAAGAGACTCTAAGAAAATGGAATAATTAAGCAGGGCTCTACATTGCGAGTGAATCACTGGCATTTGTGAGTGATATTTCCAAGTGGCAACTAAAAATAATAAAACACTTATCTTTTGACAACTGTTTTTTTTAACCAACAATCTTCCAAATACTGAGTGAAAAATGTCTGTTCAACCTTTTATTTTTTTTAATCAAACAAGCAAAGTCAACTTATTTAAACAATAAAAGGCTTAATTGAATAGAAAATATACACTCTTTTTTAACAAGACTGTTTAAAAAATATCTAAAGAAGTTCAACAAACTTTTATGCAGAAGAAAAAGTTGTTCAAAGAAGAAATGAACTATAGTTTCTTAAATAAGTAACTAAATTTTGAATTATCGGTTTATTCATAAGATTAGAGTGAAATAAGATTTCATGGGTATGGCTAGTAACTTTTCTATTTGGCTATTAAATGAAAATATTTAGTTGTCAAAGGTTAACTAAAGGTAAATTTGTTTGTAGAACCCTGTTAAAAATGTGGATTACTCTGAATGGACATCACCCACTGTATATATAAAAAATAAAAAGATCAGGGTATGTGCTGATTTCTCAACTGGACTGAATGATTGCTTAAAAGATTATATCAAAAACAATTGATAGTTAAAAAGGCAAGTATTAATTTGATGATTAACTCATTTGACATCTTAGTCCCACCCTGGGTATTCACTCCAAATGTGCAACATAATAGTTAGGCTCAAAACAGCCAGTTGTATATTTGAGATAAAACTTTTTAATGACACTTGTTTGAATAAAAACTTTCTGCCTAAATGTATTGAATTAAAATGGAACAGAAAATATTAAAAATAAACATAAAATTTGAATTAATAACACTTGGTTGAATAACGATATTCTGTCTAAATATACTAAATTAAAATTGAAAAGAAAATATTAAAAAGAAATTTAAAAATTCTTTTTAATAACACTAGTTTGTATAACAAAATTCTGCTTGAATATATTAAATTAAAATTGAAAAGAAAATATTGAAAATAAATTTTTAAAAATTCTTTTTTAATACATATGTTTGAAAAATGACATTCTGCCTAAATATACTAAATCAAAATTGAAAAAGAAAATATCTAAAACAGTTTGTGTAATGACATTCTGCTTGAATATACTAAATTAAAATTGAAAAGAAATATCAAAAAGGAATATAAAAATTATTCTTAATAACACTTATTTATCGACATTCTGCCTAAATATACTGAATTAAAATTGAAAAAAAAAATATCTAAAACAGTTCAGCACAAAAACTCACCAGCGTTTCTTCGACATAAATGCATATCAGCAACTGGTGACCATATATTTTTTTCTGGATTATAAACCTCAACACTTTTCCGTACTAATGGACCATCATGTCCACCTACGGCGTATAACAGTCCGTCTAAAACACCAACACCTAAAAGAAAATTTAAGATGATTTTGTATATTAAATTTCATAAGTACATCTGTCCGTTATACTCACAAAGTGATTTTGTATATTAATTTTTATAAGTATGTCCATCTGTTATATCCACAAAGTGATTTTATATATTAATTTTTATAAGTATGTTCGTCTGTTATATCCACAAAGTGATTTTATATATTAATTTTTATAAGTATGTCTGTCTGTTATATCCACAAAGTGATTTTATATATTAATTCTTATAAGTACGTCTGTCTGTTATATACACAAAGTGATTTTGTCACACAATGTACAAAAAATCCTTTGACTGCAGTTTTTCTATTTTTATGATTAATAATCTATATATTACTACGATAGTGTGTTACTTTGTGTGTCACGCTTACATCAAAAGCAACGGCCTTACCTACTTTTAAAGTTACTCTTTATCTTTTAAAAATCATTAAAACCATTCTTTATCATATTTTAGATAAGAATGTTTTTTTCAACCAAAACTTTAAAAAAAGTTTCTAAGTAATTAATTTGCAGTTTTTAACTATTTCTCAGGATTTGTTTAAATCTAAAAATGTTAAATTTACCTTCTGATATTTCAATCACTGTGGAATTTTGGACTATTTCTCAGGATTTGTTTAAATTTAAGAATGTTAAATTTAATTACTGATATTTCAATTACTGTGGAATTTCCACAGGTTCTTCAAGTAATTTTTTTTTTTTACCTATCAACCTCTATGGGTCATTTAAGGTCAATTAAGTCTTTTATTGGTATTTCATTTTATTTTTACAAATTTATTTTTGGTTCTTTTAGAAATTAAGTATATTCTCTGTTTTTCATATGATTAGGGTTGAGCTGATGCTTTCTTGTGCTAGTAATTAATAATTAGAATAAATTAATAAATAAATTAAGAAGCCTCATCTCACAGAAGTGAAACAATAACTATGAAGATGAGGACAACAGTCTTCAAAAGTGGATATGATATTTACTTGGTCGAGCACCAACCCAAGTTCGGCACAAGGCCATTTTTATGTGCCCATCCCTGGGCTTTTG
>JAYKTE010470412.1:0-10179 GCA_036873565.1 Xipholeptos notoides | reverse complement strand
TGTCTCTCTGTCTCTTTGTCTCTTTGTCTCAGTGTCTCTCTGTCTCTCTGTCTCTCTGTCTCTTGTCTCAGTGTCTCTCTGTCTGTCTGTCTCAGTGTTTCAGTGTCTCTCTGTCTCTCTGTCTCTCTTTCTCTCTGTCTCAGTGTCTCTCTGTCTCTCTGTCTCTCTTTCTCTCTGTCTCAGTGTCTCTCTATCTCTCTGTCTCTTTCTCTCTGTCTCAGTGTTTCAGTGTTTCTCTGTCTCTCTATCTCTCTGTCTCTCTGTCTCCCTGTCTCTTTGTCTCTTTGTCTCAGTGTATCTCTGTCTCTGTCTCTTGTCTCAGTGTCTCTCTGTCTCCCTGTCTCTTTGTCTCAGTGTCTCTCTGTCTCTGTCTCTCTGTCTCTTTGTCTCTCTGTCTCTCTGTCTCTCTGTCTCTTTGTCTCTCTGTCTCTCTGTCTCTTTGTCTCTCTGTCTCTCTTTTTTAATTGCTATCTTTCTTTCTCTCTTTCTCTCTCCCTCTTTTGGTATTTATTTTTTCCTCATTCTCTTCCCTGTATTCCATTTTTCTCTTTACATCACATTCTATCTCTCTTTCTCCTGTTTCTCTCAAATACTCTACCATTCCCCACCCAACTCTCTCGCATCTCCTTCCTCTTTTCATACATCACATTCCCTCTTGGATCAGGTGTGAGACATCATATAAAAATTGTGTTAATTACATTTCCCTTGAAAATCAAACCTTGGCTCAGGACTATGAAAACAGTCTAACTGTCAAAAATAACTCTACTATTCAGATACATGCAGGGTAGAGATAGAGAGAGGGGGGATGGTTTCCCTGGTACTATGTTGTGTGTTACAGAGGTCCCAAGACCCCAGGTTGGCAATATTACCACTGGGCAATATATGACCTGAGATCGTAAGATTCATTGTGATTCAATCTCTCTCTCATATATTGCAAGAGCCCTCAGGCTCAAAGTTGGCAATATAGCCACTGGACAAGCTTTGACCAGAGAAAATAACACTCATTCTGATTCAATCTCTCTGTCTCTCTTTCCCCCTCGCTCTCCCTTTGTTGTATATTGAAAGGGCCCTCAGACCTCAGATTGACAAATATTTATACTATACTAGATATGACCTGAGATAGTAAGATTCAATCTCTCTCTCTCTCTCTCTCCAGTATCATAGGGGTCCCTAGATCATAGGTTGACAATATTCTTCAGCCTGTAACCAGTAACTAGCAAAGCAAGATAACTTATTGACCAAAATGGTAATTATTTTTAGAATTATTTTTATGGTTTAGAAGTAGATTTACAGTCAGAGAAGTCTTCTTTTGTAGTTTTGAGAAATCGGTCAAAAAAAAATTTAGAAAATTTAACATGAAGACGCGAACATAAAAAATCAGCAAGAAGGATTTTCAAAAGAAAAAACAAAAAACTAAGATTATTTCAAATGTTCTCAATAATTGTGAGACTTATTAAAATCATTTCCATTTGAAAAGGAATTATTTCGACAGATTTGTATTGGATTTCATCTTTAAGGATTATTTCCATAAAATAAACCGGGTTCAACATTTTAAAGTTAAAAAAAAAAAAATGTATCTCCTGAATCCATCAGAAAAATCATGGGAGATTTGAAAGGGCCAATTTAACTGAAAATATGGATTCTTATGTCGGAAGGATATATTTTTATCTTAATGGGGGGAAAAAAGAATAGTAAAGAAAAAATTACAAAAAAAATTAAATAAAATAAACAAAAACATCTAAACAAAAAACTTGACTTTTAATCTAAAACATTGGCTAAACAACAGAAGATAAAACAAAAAACAAAACAAAGAAAATAAAAATGAAGAGAAAACTTTAGGAAGCAGTAAATCAGAGAAATGCTCTACCCTCCACAACATTTTGCTAACGATTTTTAAAAGATTTCACAAGCACACAAACACAATTAAAAAAACACACAACACACAAAAAAATTAAAAGTTTTTTGTCTTTCCTTCTGAAAATCCTTCCTCCTGCTTTTTTATGTTGTGTCTTCGTGTTTCATTTTCTAAAGATTTTTTTGACTGATTTCTCAAAACCACAACAGAAAACTTTTCTGATTGTAAATCTACTTCCAAAACATATATTTAGCCCTAAAAATAATTATTACCATTTTGGCCAATCGGTCATCTTGCCTGTCCTTGGTTAAAAGCCAAATAGAGAGATAGTGTGTTGTATGTGTTGTACAAGCATACTCCACATTAATTATCTGTTCAGTCAACCCTTATATTTCTGAATGTCATGCATGTTGGCCTTCTTCTGTAAAGAAGAGACAGTCATATATATTTATATTTCATATATTTAGGCAGAATATCGTTATTCAGACAAGTTTCATTAAAAAGAAATTTAATTTTTCTTTTCAATATTTTTAATTCGATTTTTTCTTGTTCTCTTACAAGAAAAAATCAAATTAAAATATTTATATTTATAGATTATATTCTGACAGTATAAACCATATTTATTCTTAAATAACGCCAATGAATAATTGGGAATATAGATCTTTTTCATTCTAATTAGAAATCATCAGTGCAGTTTAACCAAATCAAACCTGTGATCCCAATCTTAGGAGACTAATCTCTTTATCAATCAAGCCACAAAGTTCAACTATTATTTCCAAGCATTATTTTTGTGAGACAACCTAATTGAAAGGTTATTGTAGTATTTGTTTATATTATTTTATGTGAACCTACAGCATTGCAGATTAGTAGAATATCAATATTTCACTAAATATATGTCCCCAAAAATGAAAATTATATTATGAAAGGGTTGCTTTAAGGTTAAGTATTTACTAGAATTGTATTCAAATTAATGCAATATTCACGAAGTTATGACATTTTATTCTTTATCAAGGAATTTCTACTTACAATCTCTTTATTGCAGGTCTCTTAAAATGTGGTTTTCGGGCAAAAATACGTCTAATCATGAAAACTTTATTTTTATTATACTTTTTCTGTCAAAGAATAATGAACAAATGCATCTTAGGTGCTAAGCCTCAAATAAATGAATTATTCATTGACATATCCACCATTTTTTTTAAATAACATTAAACAACTTTTTCACCTATGAGGAAGTCAACTGTTTGATCTAAAAAGAAGTTATGGCTCTGATGACATCTACTATTTTCCTTCACAGGGGATCCTTTGAAATAAATTGCTCTCTCTTCCCTCATTAACTCTTAGTGACCAGAGATTTTCAATGGGGTTATGGTCTGGAGAACACGGTGGCCAGGTCATGAGGGTTTCTCCAACAAAGCTCATAGATTCAAGAAAGGCTGCAGTCACCCTGAAAACGACATGACAATGGTAGATCATCTATCCAAAAAGGCTGTGTACGCATTGCTGGTACCCTCTAGCACTCGGAATGGTCCAACCAACTTATCTCCAATGGTTCCTTCCCAAAACATGCCTCCACCTCCTTGTTGGCGATGAACTCCGTCAGAGTTCAGGTTCCAAACTGTGGCCCATCCATCTGGACAGGGTAGATTAGCATGTATTTATTTATATATATATATAAGCACATGTATATGTATATTTTGACTACGGCCCTGGTTTTTCGCACTGACATGCTTTGTCAGGCAGCTAATTTGAAAGTGATTCTAAGATTTTTTGATGAGCCTGGTGTTACCCGTGCAACTCAGATAATTTTAGGTATGCCCAATAATATATACATATATACATATAAATGTAACTTTGTCTGCGTGTGTGTGTTTGTGTTCATTCCCTATAGACTCCAAAAATGCTGAACTAAATTTCCTTGAAAGTTTACACAAAGATACTTTGTGTTTCTTGGAGTGTTCTTATCTAGGTTTTGTTTCCGAATACTCCCAATAATCATTAAAAATCAATAAGCAAAGAAATTCAGTTCACAGAAGGAACAGCACTGTTATGATTAAGAGTAAGGGCATAAAAATTGCTATTATGAATGCATAAATCTGTTGTGGGCCAGGCATGAAAACGTTTGTTCCAAACAACATGGTCTGCAGGTACAAATTTCTCTTCGGGTTTGGAATTGTTTTGCCTTTATTAATCATGTTATAATTTCATTGAAATTGTATTGCATTGTATGCAAACAAGCAAGGAGACTGACCACAGAGTTTTATAAGTATATAGATAGCCCAGCACTGCCTGAAAAACTCAGAAATTATATACATTAAAATAAAATTATTCAATTATGATTAACCCCAAAATCTTGCATAACTAAAAACGTAATGCTAAACGTTTTGATCTTTTAGATCTCATCAGTAACAGACAATTTTGTTACCATTCCAAAGCCAAAGTGGTATTTAAACTTGCTGACAATATCAGGTGAAACAAAAACTCTAGTGACTGGCCCACGGCACAGTATGCATTTATAAACGCAATTTTTATGGTTTTACTGTTAATCGTTGGGGGTACTCTTCCTTTTAGAAGCTAATTTTTTTCAACTATCGGCATTAAATGATATAAAAAAGTTTATATGGCATAAAACTAAACAAACAAATTAATATATTATAAGTGAATAAACCATTTGAGAAAGAAAATAAGGTTGATAAAATATTTTGAAAATTTTATACAGGTCTGTTTCATTCTTATTGTAGATCATCAGTAGAACACAAATATGAATATTACAGAGCAAATGGAGGTTTGAATCTGCATATTATGGCTCCGAACTCAAAGCACTCATTCTCTGTGCCACGAGGTGTCCACAACTACTCCCGTTGCTATGATTAGTTCATATAATAAAATATCCATGTGCCTACATTGAGTAATGGAGTCTGTTTTTGAAAGGAATTTATTTGGATTTAAAATTTTCAAATTTTCTTGGAATCCTGTATTATTATTTGCTTCTTTTATGTTTGCCTTTTGGCTCACCCTGCTCCTCCCCTGCCTTACTCATAGTTGCCTTCTTGTTAGCCAACTTCATCTGTGCTGCCCCAACCATTTCTGTACTGTTCAGAAGCTTCTAGACCTTCAAGGTTTGTCAGTTCTTCTCCCTTGAAATCCCTCCATTAAGAGAAAGACATAGATTGCTAGCTGCAGTGAAGCCATCACCAAAGCTACATATCAATGGAAATCAGAGTTTCATAATAAAAGTGACAGAGGAGGGACTATCGGCAAGATTAGCATCCACCCAGCCCCTACCCTTTTTCTAATCTTCCCACAATCCTTAATTTGCTTCAGTGCCATCCGCCTTGCGTCATGTCTGCTGATTAGAACTCTTGCAAGCTTTGAGATTCCACATATTTTAGAACTCTTTCAGGCTTTGAGATTCCACATATAGAGCTCTTGCTAGCTTTGAAATTCCACACTTAGTGTTAGAATTTATTTTTCCTTTTTTCCTTATATATATATATATATATATGTATGTGTATATGTGTGTGATAGTACAGTTATATTTCAATTGGAGCGATTTTTATAAGCACAAAGTTATAATGTGTACTTGATTCAGCTGTATTCTGTTTTTTTCTAAGTATTGAATTTTGTGAAACATATGTATAAACAATACCTTTCCAAGGATGAATGAATCCCTGGTGATCAACAGTCAACTAGTATTGATATTGTGCAAGGGCTGAGAAATAACTGGTATAGTGCACAGCCATGTCAAAAAACTACCAGACTGGATCAGGCCATTTAGAATTGACTCTTACAACTCCTCTTGTTGATGGAATACTCTCATAAAAAAATACAGCAATCATTTCATCGTCTGATGTATGGCTTTATGGAAAATTGTGGAAACCAAGTAAGGGGCTTACTATTTAAGTGTCGGCATGTCATTTAGAGTCAAGCTGCTGGAAAGAAAGAATCAAGATTTTTATAATCATGTAATCTCACAAAATTTTGCTGATATTTTTATATATATATATATATATATATATGTATTTTTTTAAATGTGATAAGTATGTTAACTTCTGTCATTCAAGTTATTGGGACACCCAATACACACACACACACACACACACACACACATATATATATATATATATAGCAGATAAGGGTTGACATAGCCTTTAGTCATCAGACCAAAAGCTGAGAGTCACTAAAGGCCATTAACTCTGTTTCAATGCTTATCTCCTACATACACTCTAGCCCTGATATTAATCACTTAAACTGTAAATATAGGCAAAATTTTCTTCATAGATTAACATATATATATATATGTTAATATATATATATAATGGAAAGATATGGAGAGACCCAAACATAACACAGTGCTTGTAAGTTTGATCAATTCTATTCCTATGTCTTCGTGATGATATGTCGTGCACCTCAGCGTGACAGACTTTCTTCGATACCTGGGGGCATCATAAAATTAATTCAAATATTTATCTAAATTTTTTTTCTTTCTTCTACTTCATGCTCCTTCCATTTTCCTGCTCCTTACAATTCCATGCTCCTTCCTTGCTCATTCTTTCTTTTCTTTTTAGATTACTTTATCATTTGTATTTTATTTTTTCTGTTTTTTTAATTTTTTCTTATTCGTTTTCTTGTTCATTCTTTTTCTATTCCTCCTTTTTTTTTTCTTCATTTTCCTTTTTTTTTTCGTTTTCCTTTTCTTTTGTCCTTTACTTTTTTTATTCTTTTTCTCTTTATTTTCTTTCTTTTTCATTTTTTCTTTTCTTTCTTTTGTTTTTTTGCCTTTTCTTTCTTTTTCCTTTTCTTTCTTGTTAACTTTTTCTTTTCTTTCTTTTTCCTTTCTCTTTCTTTTATGTTTTTCTCTTTTTCTTTTTCATTTTCTTTGTTTCTTTTTCTTTCTTCCTTTCTTTCTCTTTATTCTTCTGTTCTCCTTTTTTCCTTTGTCTCTTGTTTCCTCTCTTTTGCTTTATCTTTTTTCTTCCTCTTCTCCCCAATTTTATTTCATTTCTCTTTCTTCCTTCCTCCTTTTCTGTCCTCCTTTCTTCTCTTCTTCTCCATTCTTCCACCACTCCATTCCCGCCCATTCTCCGCCCATATTTCATTTCTTTCTATCTATATTCCCTCCCTTTATACTCCATTTCCTGGCCCCCATTTTCTTTTTTGTCCTTTAAAACCTTATTCCTCCTCCCCCCTTCCTGTGCAAAATCTTCCTTCCTCCCCACTGCCTCTCCACTGGGAGACAGGCAAATCATAATTTGCGACAAATTTGAAATTATAACACAGCTTGTTTTCATCACACATCACTTAATATTAAAGCAAGTAAACCACATTAATCGACCAAAGTGTTAAATCTTACTTTCGACTATAGCTTCATGTTCCATAAGTGCTCCTAAGGGTGGTGGGTGTTTTTCATTGAAATTTTTATTCTCATCCTTTCATACTTTCTCTCAGAAATTATTTATGGTGGTATATCTAGGCACTAGGCAGCAAAAGTGGAGGAGTGGTAGAAGCTTGGACTCTGGAATCATATTTCACAAATTCACATCCCAGTCAAAACCATTAAGTTCACTTTCAGGAGTGGGAAAAGCTTAGACTTTGGAACCACAACCACATTTCTGTATGTTTTGTTTTAAATTTTGAAGGTAAGCTAAAATTTTGTTTAGGATTGACAATGGCTATCTAAATTTCTTGTAAACAAGTCAGTCGAATGTGTTACTCCAAGACAAAGAAGAATTCAAAATGATTATCACGATTCCTTTTTCAATAATTGATTTTTTGATTGGAAAAGAGAATGAAAATAGAAAGAAAATTAAAATAGAAAAGAATGATAAAAGAATATAATTAAAACAGAATGAAAATCAAATAGAATGAGAATGAAAACGAGAAAAGAATGAAAATAAAAATTTCCATTTTATCGGCTTTTTCTCATGATTTTATTTGTGAATTTCACTGGAAACAATCATGTTTCAACATTTTGAACTGTTGTCCTCATCTTTGTTTTTATTTTTGTAACAATTCAGCCAATATACACTCTAATTTTCTTCTATGACCATGTAACATAAAAGAAAAAAAAGAAATCATCGGGATGTGATCGAAAGTCGCAGAAGTATTTAGAATAGATTCAGTATTTCTATCATTTACTTACAAAAATGAACAGTTTCAACGGTGTCAACAAGTTGACAGAAAGTGTCAGTCAACGTGTGCCTGAACATTAAGAGAACCAACCACTTGTCATACAGATACCAACAGCACTAATCAGTTGTTAATAAGCAACCCAAGAGAAGAAGAAACCAGACCTTTCTTAACAGGGTTGAAAAAGGGAAATAAAGCCAAGCAGTCATTGAGTAAACTTTACACAAGAAGAAGCCAGCTCTGATATTTTCCATCAATAAATATTTTCTTCCTTGAAAGAAAAGATTTATGTTTTAATTTCTGTGAGGATTTATAACAGAACGTAAATATATTTCACACACTTCATTGTTAATTTTCTGCAACATTTCAGCCAATAAATGCTCCAGCCTTCATCAGTTGATGTCAGTTGAGAATCCTTGACATGAGGCCTGATGATTTGTGTTCCAAGTATTTGAACTGGAAGAGTTAAAAAGATAATGGTGTACAAAGAAATAGGAGGAGGAGAATGTGAAGGAAGAGGGTTAGAAGAGCTGAAGAAAGGGTGGAGGGGAAAATGACTGATTTTGGGGAGGGGGATGTGGGAAATAAAATAATGATAATAGTAATCAAATGGAAATGGCTATGAATTTGAAAAGCAAATTGGAAGTAGATGTCCAGCTTCTCTTTTCAACCCCCATACTCCATCTGCTGTATTCTATAAAACCCAGTCACTTCCACCACCACTTGCTGCTTTGTCACATGCTTATTGAAGGATCGGCTGTTAGCAAGTTCCATATTGAGAGAGTGACCTGTATTTAGATGAGAAGAAAGACCTGTTAGAGTGTTAACCAACTGTGTCATCTGGTAATGAAGAGGTTGAAGAGAGAGAAGGTCAGGTCGGCTTAAAAGAAAGCCCTGCACCCCCACTTACATCTGGTCGTGCTTATTTGGCTAACGCCTAGCTGAGACATTGACTGGATACTAATCTCACAAATTATTTATTGACAGTTTCTTCCCGTGGGAGATATACTCTGGCAAAGTCATCAGCCAAACAGAATAAACAACTGACTGACTGACCGACTGACTAACACTGCCTCTCCTAGTCATATACCCTTGCCTCACTTCATCACACACCCCTTTGTTTCTTGCTTCTGGATGTTGGAATAATTTGCAGATACATTTTCCACACCAGCTTCATCTATGGTGGACTACTGGTCAAATATTGTGATCCCCCTTCCTTCCTTTTCTATCTCTCTTTCTCTTGTTTATTCCCCCACCCATCTTATTTCTCTCACTTTCACAAGCATTAGTGTTCACTCTGTTGTTCACAATATCAACTGGGGTCCATTTAATATTTCTGGCGATCCGCAGGCAAAACACAACAAATTTTAGATCCACATTATCACTATTATTACTAATTATCTACAGTGCGAACCAAATTATTATGCAAGTCGTTTTTTTTTGTAACCTATTAGTGTAAGCTACCTTTGTTTTCTTTGGTATACTTCCAGACTAGTTATACAAAAATTTGTATATAAAACTTTTATTTCAAAATATTACCTGGAGTAAAATATCAAAAATATTGATTTTCAAGTGAACCAAATTATTATGCAAAATTATTATGCAAAAAATTGTATAATCATTTATTAGGTACACCATCACAATAAAGCATTAAAACCAGTCCAATTATTATCAAAAGTCACAATTATGATAGCCAGCGATCAAGAATTATGTGTTGAAACAATGTGATGCCCTTCACTGGGAGATGTATTCCCTTTCTTCTCCATCAGAGAAAGAAGTCTGTTGCCCATCGATGATGTTAAATTTTCAATTTCAGTGGATTTAACGGATTTTGCTAGCTTCATTTCATTTTAGATAAAGTGGTCCCAATTTTAAGATATTGTAAAAGTTAAAATGTCTTTTATAGTATTAAGAAAAAGGATTTAATCCCAATGGTAGCAGGTCAAATGAATATTTTAGCAGCAGCTGCAGTGCCAGTTGTTGTAGTTGTGGTTATAATAATAATAGTAATGACAATTATAATAGTCCAATTGTAGCGAACATAATGTTGTCCTTTCAGTACAGAAATCTGTTAGTAAGTGAGAGTTTTAGGATTTTGGGTGGATTATATATTATTATTTGCATCCTTCCTATTCTGTGATTGGTTGATCTTGTACCTTCCTCAGTATAAATTAGTTCGCCTGAATCCTTGTAGGCAT
>JAYKTE010470301.1:0-10179 GCA_036873565.1 Xipholeptos notoides | reverse complement strand
TGACCAGAATATGCTTTTATTAAAGAATATTCTTGTCGTTACTTGACTATTTTGTGATTTTACCATTTCTTTTAATTTTGAGGTTATTAGTAGGAAAGAGCCCTCCAGACAAAGTGTTTTTGAACTGGCTTTCCCCTCCTGCATTAAATGGCATTGTAAAGGTTGATATAGCGTACAACAACCAAACCAAACCAAACCGAACCAAACCAAGCAAGCAACTTGTCATTCCTGTATGTATTTCGCTGCGAGTCTTTCGGGAACGACTTAACACTTTTGACCCCAGACAAAATGGCGGACGGACCGGACAGCAGACGCCCGCCCAACTCGCAGAAGTTTCGCAACGCGACGGAAGATGAGCGAATGGCGCCGAAAATAAAATTAAAATACAAATACAAATAAAATAAGAATAGAAATAAAAATAAAAATAAAAATAAAAATAAAATAAAAATAAAAATAAGAATACAAATACAAATAAAAATAAAATAAAAATACAAATACAAATAAAATAAAAATAAGAATAAAAATACAAATACAAATAAAATTTAAAAAAATAAAAATACAAATAAGAATAAAAATAAAAATAAAATAAAAATAAGAATAAAAATAAAGATACAAATACAAATACAAATACAAATACAAATACAAATAAAATAAAAATAAGAATAAAAATAAAAATAAAATAAAAATAAGAATAAAAATAAAATAAAAATACAAATACAAATACAAATAAAATAAAAATAAGAATAAAAATACAAATACAAATAAAAATAGGAATAAAAATACAAATAAAAATACAAATAAAAATAGGAATAAAAATACAAATAAAAATACAAATAAAAATACAAATAAAATAAATAGATAAACAAATAAAACAAATAAAATAAATAAAGTAAAAATTCCGAACGCGTTTTGGTTTTTCCGATATTGAATTCTCAGACAAGAAAAGCGACTTTGGAACATTTTCTCATAAATTATCGTCGTAGAATTCAATATCTTGGTATTTTGAGGCATACTGCTTTTGCTGCGCCAAAATCTTGCTTATTATCAGAAAGGGGGAAGTCGATTTGGCCCAGGGGATAGGCAGTCCGACTTCGGAACCGTAGTACGAGAGTTCGAATCCCAAGCCCAGGGGAGGTCGATTTTGGCTAGTGGATAGGCAGTCCGACTTCTGAATCGTAGTACGAGAGTTCGAATCCCAGGGAAGGTCGATTTTGGCTAGTGGATAGGCAGTCCGACTTCGGAATCGTAGTACGAGAGTTCGAATCCCAGGGAAGGTCGATTTTGGCTAGTGGATAGGCAGTCCGACTTCGGAATGGTAGTACGAGAATTCGAATCCCAGGGGAGGTCGATTTGGGCGAGTGGATAGGCAGTTGGACTTCGGAACCGTAGTACACCAGTTCGAATTCCAATCCTTGTGTTTGCGTTCATATACGAGAAATGGTATGAATGCCCACTTTCCCTCCAGCTATGGGTTAAATAGTGCATACTGTGTTATTGAAAAAAAAACTAAGTGTGGACAAAAAATAGCGTTTATCAAAGATGATTGTTCTCGGCATTAAATGACCTAAAATGGTTGATATTGTATTTACTTGGTCGAGCACCAATCCAAGTTAGGCACAAGGCTATTTTTATGTGCTCATCCCTGGGCTTTTGTAATCATTGTTACCCTTCACCTAGATGATTTATTTACTTGGTCGAGCACCAAACCAAGTTAGGCACAAGGCCATTTTTATGTGTTCACCCCTGGGCTTTTGTAATCAGTGTTGCCCTTCTCCTAGATTAATTACGCTCCCAAGTTAACGAGCCTCATCTGCCCGAGACAGCTGAAAGGGAATGCAATGGTTTTCACTGGGATTTGAACTCGTGTACTACGTATCCAAAGATCAAGCTTTTTTATTTGATAGCAAGAGAAAGACTGGTTGTTATTTCAACATACAAATATATGATAATCATTTTCAAGTTAATCCTCTTTTTTATCATTACAATATATCTGCGAAGCCAATAAAAGCCTTGCAACATCCCAGGGCTTTGTGGCCCCAAAGAGCCTGCACCCCTCTCCACAATTGAGGAGTCTGTGGGGGCACTAAGAACGGCCCTGCTCTTTCAATAATATCCACCTAGGTAAGTACATATCAATAGTTTTCTATTAATAAAACCATATTTTGTTCTTATTCTTTTAGAATTTAGTCTGTCAACTTATTTCTCTTGATCTGTCTGTCTATAATGCCAAGAAAAAAATGAAAATATAAGAGAAGCTGTTTCCACAAATACAGAATTAAAGTAATGATTTTATCTATCCATAGAGATATTTTTATTCATTTTATAAATTTAATTAAATATTTAGTTGTTTAGGTTTTCTGCTCAACAAAGGAGTTTATAATTTCATAAGCATTGTTTGCTTGGTAGTATGATAAAGCAATCACTAACAAATTGATTTTCATAAAAATTTGGTGAAAAAGATAGCTCTTGGGCTTCAGAAAACCTTTTGAAGTTTGGTACTAATCTGAATCAATATATGGATACAAGCAACATTAATTCTAGTAACTTCATAAACAATTTTAATTAGAGGAAACACAAGGTAGCTAAAGGAGAGTTTTCACTATGTATTGGTTGGCTTAAATATTTCTATCAATTCATATTCTTTCATCTTGTTAAATTATCAACAGTCTATCATAAATTAAGTATCTGATAGAAAAAATCTAAACCAAAGGAGTGCCAGTGAAACAAGAAAAGTTTCAGCTATATCAATGGAAATTCAGCTAAATTTTAAGCTAAAGTTTCAACTATACATGAAAAGGTAATAAATATTTGCTTTATAGCCATATATAATACAAAATCAGTTGTTTTAGACCATCCATGTTGATATTTCATTGCTTTTAAGTCCTCTACACTTGACATTGTTAATTTAAAAAATTATGACCTTTCATTAACAATTTATCAAACAGCTACAAAAGACTTTCCACATAATTCTTTCATCGAGTAAAACTTCTTTCCATCTAATAAATGTTCATTTTAATCAACTATTAAGCAAGATATGACAAACTAAATCAAACATCCATCATCTACACAATGAGTAGAAATACCATAAAATTATTGTTTTATAAGTATTTTCAAACAGTTATTTTTATTTTTTACTTCAATGCTTTTAGTTCAAATTAGAAGAAAAGAAATAGTAGAATGTAAAATTTCATTCTAATATTAAAAGAAATCTGACAAATTTTGAAATCAATAGGCCACAATATTAAATGAAATTATAGCTAGAAGATAAAGAATGCATCAAAAGTGTATCCACTGTTTCATAGATTTAACTTAAATGAGAATAATGTGATAAAATTTGGGGGAGGTTTGTACTCTCTGAACACACTTGTAAACAAATTATGGAGCACAAGAAAAGAGGAAAAAAAGAGAAGCAACAAATGTGCTGAATCTCCTCAAAATTTGGATAATTAAATCCAAAAATTGTATTTACATTAGGGAAAGAAAATGATTGAAATTTTAAATTCAGTTTGTTAGGAGAGCATTATCACATATCAACCTTTTTGGTTATTTAGGACCAAGAACAATTATTTCTGATAACTCACTTTCTTTTGTCAACACATTGTTAGAATAGCACTTGATACACTATATAATCCAAAGCTGGAGGAAATGTAGCAATTCATACCTTCCCAAGGGTCTTAGCCTGAGTGTGAACAAAATGACTATTATAATTCCAAAACCTATGTGCTCATCCACTGTCCCAAGTGGACTTCTCCAAAATAACTGGTATAAATAACAAGAATTGAACTACTTTGTCATTAAGTTTAAGCACAATCAATAGGATATGTAGTTTGAAATCGATTACATTTGAGTACAAACAGGAAAAATGATGAGAATGGTATAAGATGTCATTATTGGAGTTAAATTAACATTAAAAATTCCTACTTATCCTAAAATTCCAGACAGTGAAGTTGGAGGAGTAGTAAAAAGCTTGGACTCTGGAATAGTATTTTATGAGTTCAAATCCTAGTGAAAACCATTAGATTCCCATTCAGCTATCTCAGTCAGATGAGGCTTGTTAACTCAGGAGAGTAGCTCATCTAGGTGTAAGGATAACACTGGTTCCAAAAACCCAGCTAGATGACACTCATCAACTCAAGGAGAGTAACTAGTCTAGAAGAACTTGCCTAACTTGGTTTGGTGTTTGACCAAGTATATATATCCTACTTATCTTAATAATCATAAAATTAACTTTTTTATAAAGTTAATATTTTGCACTTAATCACTAGAATTCCAAGGAACATCTTTTTTTAACCAATGATTAGGAAAAAAAACTATGTATCCACCATACTATATTTTTCAAATACAAACAATCTATACTATATAATAAAGTCATGTGTTTATTTATTCATTTGATTATATATTTTTTTTGTGCCAAACTGAAGATTAAAGGCTAAAACTTGTAGTTCACATCAGGACTTAAACCCGAAACTGTCAAATTGCCTTCATAATTTCTATCTTGAAATTCTGATGCTTTACCAACTAAGCCATTTGTGCTGTACAGATTTTCATTTATTTTCTGCATTTAATGATTAAAAGTCAGCATATAAACTAGAGTAGAATTATTAGTAATATTTTGTTTTGTTAATTAATGTATAAAATTTAATTTGAAATGAATTATATGTGAAAAAAAAGAATGCAATATTAAAAAATTGAAGGACTCAATTAAAATTCTAATATTAATTAAATTGTAAGGTTAATTAATATAAAAGGCTGAAGGATTCAATTAAAATTGTAATATTAATTAAATTGCAAGGTTAATTTAATATAAAAGGTTAATTAATATAAAAGATGACAAAAATATAGACAAGTGAATATGTGCATATTGAATTATTTCTTCTTTTATATTTTAATAAATTCTTTTAACCATATGGTGAAAATAAATTGGTAACTATGTTTTTTATTATTTTACTAACATTCTTATGTAGTCATTTTTACAGCACTTGTAGTTAGATATACACCCTCTTTCTAAAATCATCTCTTATTGAAATTTAACTATCAATAGATTTACTTTAAAACTAAATGCTATTTATTTTATTTGCAAAGTTCTTAGGAATTATTCTAGTCGTTCCAAATCAAATATAAATTTCTATAAATACTTGAATATATATTAGAGTTAAGGTTTTTATTTTAAGAGACCCTAAACTTTAATGATGGAACTGTTTTCTGGAAAGTTTTTTCTTCTGCAAATAAATTATTGGATAAACGGTCATAGAACTTTAGAAAATAAAATTTGTAAATTTCTCAAGAATATTTTAGAAAATCAATTTAACAGTGCAACTGGGATTCAAACTCCTGTAATATGATTCCAAAGGCCAAGTGATTGTGCCATAGAACTCTTCTAATGAATTCAACTTCAATTTCACTTAACATACAGAAAAGTAATGTCTTAGAAAAGAGAAAGAAAAGGAATATGAAAAATAACCAAAACTCTGTCACAACAGCTTTATTGTTCTGTATAAAAGGAGATTCATAATTTCAAACCAAAAATAATGTTGATGCACTTATGAAAATTGAAAATATGAAAAATATTTTTTTTATTTTAACTTAATTTTGAAATTTAAACAAATTATTTTGAAAATTGTTTACTACTTTAAGGTGTTAATGCCAGTATTGAGTTAATGTTTGCTAGTTTGATAGGCAAGAATTTCAATCACTCACTAAGTCCTAAAAGTTTGGTGTCAATATAACTGAATGAGCTATACTCAGCAGTTTAGAGTTATACCAATTATGTCAGTATTGATTCACGTTTCCTTTTTTCCTTCAACTTAGTTAAGAATGTCACTATTTATTTGAGTTTATAATCAATTAAAGATATTTTGTATTGAGCCTTTCAAAATTTTAGTTCTGTCCACTTTTTAAAACTTTTTCAATCAATTAGTGCATGGCAACTAATTTGATAAGGATAAAAATTTATCATTTATATTCTCTAAGACCTTTTTTTAAATTTATACTCTTTTTATTTTTTCTTGCATCAAATTTTTCAAATAATTCCCTTATTTTTTTAAGGTAATCATTTTTTATATTCTTAAGATTGTTTTGTCTTTGTTTCTTACTAATCTCTCTTTTATGGATAGAAATTTAAAAAACAAACAAATAACAACCTAGATCAACATTTAATCTTAATTATTATAAGCCATATATAATTAATCTAATTTTAATTTAATATCTCTTTCCTATGAAGAGTTTGAAATAAAATAAAATTTTTAGAAAAAAATTAGAATATATCACAATTTTTAAATCACATTTGGATCATTTTTCTGGTTATTTTTAATCTTTACTAGCCAAAACCAAGAAGAAAAATGGAGCTGTTTGATAACTCCAGAAGTATTTGATACAATTGGACTAAAGAATCACCAAACCCAGAAAAAGAATTAGCTTTAGGAATAATTAAAACCAATTTCAATCTTAAAAGTGTTAGTAGGAGAAGATAAGTCATATGTACATACCTCCTCACACTGTTGAACAATGGTTGCAGAAAAAAAAATAAAACATTAAAAAATTAAACTTCTGAGTGAATGTAAATTAGCTGTTCATTTTATAAACTATTCTTCATTCAACATCTAACATATACCAAATGAATATTTTTCAACATTCAACATTAATTCATTCATATTACATTTAACCAACTAAACAATAGCTTTTTCTATACTAAATGATTATAAATAAATTATCAATTTCCCTTAAAGATGAAATAGTAATAATTGATCTATCTATTAAAAATTTATACAGCTATATGAACCAATCAAATATGTTTTCATGAAATAAGAGATGTCATTTTAACAAGTTTAATGATATGCAATGTTTTAACAGGTTTGCTGTTTTAAATGGATTAAATTACTAAGATTAAATTCCAATATAAGAATTGATAAACCATACTGAATTTGTATAAGTTAATGGTTTTCTATAATTAGTGTATCAAATTTAAAACTTCATTCATTTTCTTTTGACTGATTTCATTGAAACAAATACAACTATAGAATTTAATTGATTATTTTTTCTGTGGGTGTTTGTATAGTGTATACAATGCAATGCAAATCAATGGCTAATATCTTCCCAGATAATTCCTGAAACGCATTATTCAAGCAAGTGCATAGAGAGATGTTTATCAAGAGTTATAGGGGTCACATTAAAAAACACAACTAAGCTACAAGTGTATCTTATCAAATTTCTTATAATAATATCCAACAAAAGTTTGTGATAAAGTTTCAATAAAATTTATTGAGAGGAAATGAACTTATTGAAGTTTTAAATCTGATTTACTAAGTGTGCCACAGTGTACATTAAGTCCAACCAAATTTCTTTCAGTGTTAATGTAGGAGGAGTGTATAGGAAGTTTGATTAGTCTAAAACTGTACCATACTTAGCAACATTGAGTGAGCTCCATCCCCCTGCAGAAAATGGCTAGCAGCCCTTCTACCAACAAAATGCAACTTGTGCCCCCCTAACATACCGAAGGCTTCTACCAAAGATTAAATATATATATATATATATATATATATTCATATATATATATATTAAATAGAAAAATGCATGCATGAAAGGTAATATGGTTTATAATAAACTTTAAAAAGTTCAAGAACAACTTGTTATTAAAACTGTAAAAGAAAAGGACAAGATATTCTAGTAAAAATTATAATAAATTTAGAATTTAGAATATTGCAGCATTAAGAATTTTTTTAAATTCAAAATAACATTATATAATCAATTCTTAATGCTGCAATATTTTAAGCTATAAATTTATTATATTTTAGGTAGAATATCTTGTCCTTTTCTTTTACAGTTTTAATAAGTTGTTATTGAACATTTTAAAGTTTATTATAAAACATATTACCTTTCATGCACGCATTTTTCTACTTAATATTAATTGAAGATCTTAGAAATATAAATAAACCAAATTGATGACAAATATCTAATCCCAGAGATTTTTCTTGGAAGTACAAAAGCAAAAGAAAACAGTGAAAGAAAGAAAGCACACGAGACGAGAACACCAGTAGTGAGTGCACTCACTGCACTGTGCACCAACCACCACACCACGACACACACAAGACTGACTGGTAGAGCGAAAAAGGGCCTTATGAACTATGATTTTTCACACGAACAAAAAAAATTCGAATATTCAGTTTCACAATTTATAACAATTTATTTCGGTTCAAATACTGTTTGTTTGTTGTTGTTTTTATCTATGAAGCCAATGAAAATAAAAAGTTCCAATTATTATCATTATTATTTTTTGTTTATTGACTATTTTATGAGGAGGTGGGTCGGGCAAATTTTGAGTGACTGGATGGCTCGCTCGCTCTGCTGTTAGCGCTCTCGTGTGTGCGCTCTAGGTCCTGGCTCTGTCCGCTCTGTCACCCTGTTCTGGCTGCTCCTTTCATTCCGATTAAATGAGCTTTAATTTATGACTATAATTTTAATTTGTGATTATTATTTGTTGTCTTTATGAATAAAGTCTAAACTTTTTGTCCTATTTAAGAAGGAAAACAAAACATTTATTAATCTTTAAAAAAAATCTAAAACAAGTTCCATTCTCAGCTCCTCCAATTTATGAGGAACAGGTTAACAGGTAAAACTGGCCTTTGCGCCTAACTTGGATTTGTGCTACTGACTGCTGCTCGACTAAGAAAATATATCCTCCAAGTTATGAAAATTAAAATAAAAACTAAAAAAAAAAAAAAGATTTTTTTAAAGTTGTTGTCCATCCATGTCCACTCAGACAGGGTTTGAACGTTTTGAATTGAATTTAATATTTAATTAAATGAAGGAAGAAAAAGAACAAAAACACTCCTACCTCTATCGTAGTGATCCCAAAGATAGTAAGTTTTCCACATTTTTAGCCCCATTGAAAAGTAAAAACAATAAGTTCAAGCATTTAATGTTGGTTGTTGTTTATTGCTCTTTAAGGAACTGACCGAAAGAAACATCAACATTTTTGGCCAAGAAGACGGACGGACGGTGCGGTGCGGTGCGGTTGCGGTAACTGCGGTCGGTGTCGTCGTCATGATTTGGTTTCATATTCTACGTCCATGAAATTCTATGGAAACACGAAAACTCACTTTAGTAAAATTGAACCGAGAAATAAGGTTGTTTTGTTATTAACAGCCGTTTCAGTCCAAGCAGAAGGACTACTACTTTTCTTTTACGTTGGTCGGGTCGGGCCGGGTCTCAACATATCTTTTTTATTTTTCAGCATTTCTTGTTTTCTTTTCTTATTTATTCTATTTTTTTGGTAAAGCGTTGTTTGTAAGAGCTTTCACTATATAAAAAAAAAACATGAATTCTCCATAAAGACAGTGAGTCTTTCCTTCTCTCCGGCCACGATCCGGTCCAGTCACTAAAGACACGAAGAAAGAAACAACAAATGGTTGTATCGGGGAGGAAAAGTTGATTTAATTTGCTTTCTATGAATAATGGAAAAAAAAAAGCTTAAGAATAATTTTTATTACTGCTGTTTGTGTGACTAGCAGCAGGTAAAAAGAAAGGAAAGGTAGGTATTAGGTACTTAGCGAGAGAAGGTAAGGTCTGAATAATCTCTGCTGACTCAATTAGAAAAAGAAAAGAAAAATGTCGATCAGGCCGTAGAGCAATAAATATAAAAATAAATCAGCATGCTTCTTTGTACTTATTTTTTATTTTTGAGAAAGAGAGTAATCAATAATGGTATTTTGTATTATTTAATAGATTTTAAATAAATTTTGTATAATTTAATAGATTTGAAACAAACAGGATATTTGGACAGTAAGTGGAAGTCAGTGGTTGTTGGACAATATGGACATACGTGGATGTCTTTGTTTGAATTAATTCCTAATTAATGAACAAACACAGATGTGTGTAGTGTTTACAACATGAACAGACAAGTTGTTAGCTTTTTTTGCTGAATATTGTCAATTATTGTTATTATTGCAACCAACAATAACATTAAGACAGAGCCTGCAGAAACGGCGACCGTGCGTGTACCCAGTGAAAAAAAAAATTGGAGACTCGGAGAGGCCGTTTATCATTTATTTTTTAAAGCATCGTTGATTAAAAAAAACAAAACTTGTATGTCCACACACGGCCTACTAATACACATGGCCCCGCATCTTGCTTTTTTTAGGCCTCTCGCAACAGGCCGATTGAAATTGAAAGTAATTTACAATT
>JAYKTE010470190.1:0-10180 GCA_036873565.1 Xipholeptos notoides | reverse complement strand
TAGGATTCCAGAGATCAGGCTTTTACCACTCTCCATTACATTCACTTTCAGCTGTCTCAAGCAGATGAGGCTTATTAACTCGGGAGGGTAATTCATCTAGGTGAAAAGCAACACTGATTACAAAAGCCCAGGTATATAATGAGCACATAAAAATGGCCTTGTGCCAAACTTAGGTCCGTGCTCGACCAAGTAAATATATATATATATATATACATATATAGATTTATATATGTATAGATAGATAGATAGATAGATAAGTAGATATATAGATAGATAGATAGATAGGTAGATAGATATATATAGATGGTGGTGAAAGGATAAAGAGAGACAGATAGACATGAATTGATTTATACTCACATTCTTTTCCTTCTCTTTTTTTCCAGATCTCTACACTTCCCGATATTATAATCAGCAATGCACCTCACTGACCGATCAACCTACCCAAAAGAAACTAGTTCTACAGACATTTTCCTGCCCCAGAGATCCTTCGGGCACGACCTCCAAGTGCGTATACAAATCAGACATGGGACACATCACCGGACCCGATCATTCTCAGATGCCGAGTAACACGAAAGCCCAAACCGCAGTGGATAACCCGGCACTTCTTTACTCCCAGCCCCGAAAACTAAAAGACCGTAAAATCACTGCCCCAGTCCCTGTCTCGGATCCTCAAAGTCTGCCTTCAGTACCGCAGGTGCCCTACACCGACCGACCCAGACAGGTGGCCCCATCATCAGAGAGACCTACAGCGGAAAGTGTTGGTCATGGGCATGGTTACAATCATGGCCATGGTCATAGTCATGGGCACTTTCAAGGGCATATGCAGGGCCACATGCACGGCCAAGGACCCAAATTACAGAGACCCTCACATGGGCCAGACTTATATAAGAACATGGATCATAAAGTTTAAAAAATATATATAACATTTATAAATATAAAAACGCCAAAAAAGAATAAACTACAAAAAGTATGTTAATAACATTAATATAAATAATAAATAATAATGACAATAATAATAATATTAATAATAATAATGATGATGATAATAATAATAATGATGATGATAATTATATGAATAATGTTGAAATGTGGAAAAAAAGTGTTGGATGAAAAAAAACAATGATAATTAATTCATTTTTGGCTAGTTAAAGCAATTTAAAAACCTGAAAAGAAAATGGTGAAGAGCAGGCGACAGATTGGATAAGAATGAAAAAAGAAAAGAAGAAGAAATAAGAAAAAAAAAAATTTTTTTTCTCTTCTTCTCACAGAAATTGTATAGAAATTATAAGAACCATAAAAAAATAGAAGAAAAAAGAAAAGAATATGAAAGAAAACACCTTTACTATTTAACCCGCTCCAACTCTAACTCCACCACTACTCTCCATTTCTTCAGTCAGCATTTGAAAGAAAGAAGGAAAGAAAGAAAGAAAGAAAGAAGTAAGGAAGGAAAGAAAAAAAAAGAAAGAAAAAAAGAAGGATGAGATAAAAAAAGAAAATAGGGGAAAATTAGGAGTGAGAAATAATGACCCCATTTTCTGGGATATTGGTTTCCATGAGGCAGCAATCTAGTTGAAGAGGGAAAAAGGAATTATTTTTATGATTATTATTGTTATTATTATTATTATTATTATTATTATTAACAATAATAATAATAGTAATAATATTTATTATTATTATTATTAATATTATTAATATTACTGAAAATAATAATAATAATTATAATAATTATAAAAATAATAAAACAAGTAATTGTTAGAACTCTTCCCATTCTTTCCTAACTTGGAGATGACCCCTACCCTCAGATAAAAAATGGAACATTCTTTTTATTTTTATCTTTTTAATTACTTTTAATGATTATTTTGAGGGTTTTTTTTCAACTGAACTCTATTTCAAATTAATTATTTTTTTAGATTAAATCTTTTTAAAATGATTTTTTAAATTGAATATTTTTAAAATTTAAATTTTATATTAAATTTAAATCCGATTCCAAATTAAGGTTTTATTTTGAATTTAAAATTTTCCATTTAAATTTTATATTATATATAAATCCCATTTTGAATTTAAGTTTAATTTTGAATTTATTTTTTTTTAATCTAATTTTTTCTTATTTAAATTCTATGTTAGATTTAATCTAATTTTGAATTAAAGTCTTATTTTTAATTTAATTTTTCTAAAATTTAATTTTGGAATTTAAATTTTATATTAGATTTGAACCCAATTTTAAACAACAGTTGTATTTCAAATTTAATTTTTTAAATTCAATTTTGAATTCAAATTTTATATTAGATTTAAATCCAATTGTAAATTACATTTTTATTTCAAATTTAAAGATTTAAATTCTATTTTCAAATGTTAAAGTTCTTTTTTAAATTTGATTTTTTTAATTTAATTTTGTTATAAATTTTAAATTTGATTTTTTGAATTTGATTTTTTAAAAATTTATAATTATTATATATATTAAATTTTATTTTAAATTTAAATTAAAAAAAATTATGATCTATTTTAAATTTCATATATTAAGTTATTTTATTTCTAATTTAAAAAAATTAATTATTCTTTAAATTAACATTAACAATTTAAATTCCCTTTTGATTTGACGGAATCTCCAATAATATAATTCATCTGAATATGAGCATGTGTGTGTGTATATGATTGAGTGAGTTTGTAGTGTGGGTATATACAGGTACGTGTGTGTATATGAGTGTGTGTACACCTTTATGTTAGTGTGTTTGTGCACACTTATGGGTCAGTTTGTGCGTACACGTTTGGGTCAGTGTGTGTGTGTGTACATGTTTCAGTCAATGTGTCTGTAAACGCTTGGGTGAATGTGTGTGTACGTGTTTGGTTCAGTTTAAGTGTACACGTTTGGGTCAGCGTGTGCTCGTGTTGGTCAATGCATTTTGGTGTGCATTTACCTGTGTGTACATGTGCGTGCTTCTGTGGGTTTGTTAGTGTATGTGCGTGTATTTGTGAGCCAAGGCCACTCTGTGTCTGTGGGCATGTATCCATGTATGGATCACTCAGTGTGTGTGTGTGTGTGTGTGTGTGTGTGTGTGTGTGAGAGTGTGTGTCTATAATATTTTTTTTCTTCTCTTTTTTTTTTACTTCGGCGGGAGAGGCAGCAGTGGTGGCAGCCCATAAATAAACGATGATGTTGGGGGCGGGATAACCTGCAGCGGTAGCGGCTGGTGGTGGATGCCGTGATTGTTTAGTTGTTTTTTTTTTTTTGTTTTTTTTTTCGTATGCGCATGAAAGTGTGACCCCCGGACGGACCCGAAAGAAAAAAAAAATAAGGAAAAACAATATCCATGAAAAAAAAAATGATAAAATATATAAGCAACCAAACAAAAATTTAAAAAATTAATTAAATAAAAATAAATTACAAAAAGATATAAGATAAAAAAAAAACCCTTGACTAAAGAAAGAAAAAGAAATGGTAAAGAAGAGGAAAAAAAACAATAATAATAATTAAAAAAAACTATTTAAAAAAATACAAACACACCTGACATTTTTTTGGCAGTTGACGGGATAGGGTTAAAACTACAAACAACAAAAAACAAAAAAAAGACAAAAAAAGAATTTGAACAATTATATTACCTATATATTTTTTTTGTTTTTTGTTTTTTTGTTGGTTTGTTAATTTAAAAAGAAATTGTTTTTTTTGTTTTTTTTAAATTCATTTAATTGTATTTTTTGTTGAAAATGGCTTTTTGACCGGCCATGGTGAATTAGATAAAAAAAAAATGACTATTGATGCACTTCACTTCACTTCAGTTCCAATGAATGATTCTCACTGTACCGCGTTAAAATCAACCTTTTAGCCGCCCAAAATTAAGGATCGTCTCAGCAGCAACAAAAAGAAAACCTTTAAATCTTGTAGCATTTAAATTACCATATATTTTGGTGTATAAGTCGACCTTTTAGACCCCTAAAATTTATCCAAAATCAAGGGTCATCTTATGAACAGTAAGAATAAGCAAACCTTTAAATCTTGTAGCATTTTAATCTACCATATATTTTGGTGTATAAATCAAGCTTTTAGACCTCTAAAATTATCAAAAATTGTGGGTCATCTATGTAACAGTTAGAATAAGCAAACCTTTAAATTTTGTAGCATTTTAATTACCATATATTTATGTGTGTATAAGTCGACCATTTTTAGAGGACATTCTCTAATCATTCCAAAAATTGATGGTCATCTTTAAAAAACCCAATAAAATCGTAAAGATTTACCCAGATCTTAATTACCATACATTTATGTGTGTATGAGTCGACTTTTTTTAGACTACATTCTCTAATCATTCCAAAAATTGAGGGTCGTCTTAAAAATAACATTAGTCATAAAGATTTTCCCAGATTTTGGTGATCAATTTTCCAGTGGGATTGTCTTGTACACCGATATTTATGGTAAAATGCACAAAATATTTCAAAAACTATTGTCGCTCTTGTTTATTTATCAACAAACACTTAATTACCTTGGTAAAGGTAAAATGATAGGAACCCTTGCAATTTAAATTAATATTGATGTATAAAATAGGGAGATATTTCGAATAGCTGTTGCTACTCTGGTGCATTTGATTTCTTAGGTATATGTATTAAAAGATTAAATACTTTTGATTCCAATGGATAATGATACAGGGTGGGGCAGAAATAACAGGTGTTTTTGAAATTGCTCTGCCCTTTATTATTAGAAATACATCAAATAGGCACTGTTTGTTTTTTTTGTTTTTTGATTTTTTTTTGCAAAGACATGCCATTTTATAATTCAATAATGAATAATTTTTGTTTCAGATAAAATTCCAAAATGTGAACAATTAAACATAAAGTTTTTGCATATGAGAGCTACATGAAAAGTAACAAGTCAGAGAGAATTTTGTCAGTATTTTAACCTAACTTTATAAAATGGCAAACGTTTGGAATAAATTGACAAAAAAATTATTTCATTTTCAATAAAATCATATATTTCATGTTTTTTTTAAACACCTGATATTTCTACCCTACCTTGTATTTATAAAAAAGAAGAAATCGCAAAACATTTTTAATAGCTGTAGCTACTCTTGTTCACACGCAAATTGTCTTGAGATAGGACGTTATTAACACTTTCATTGTTGACACGTTTTGTTTTGGTTAAAATATAAATAAACTTTAATGTATAAGTGCTGTTTTTAATCGGTTGGCGAGTGAACAAGAATAGGAATAGATAATCGAAATATTTTGCTATTTTTTAACAGACTTCATTGTTCATTGGAATTATCTTCTTTAACTATAATTTTTCCAATATTTTCTTTATGATTTATTAAACGCGATTCATGAGGGACTCAGTAAAAATCAAACACGCATATATACACTAACTCTCGCCTCACACACAAACATATATACACACGCATTTGCACACATATACGTACACAACCAATTACCATACGCGTACACATTCCTGCATACATACATACATACACATATAGTATAATTATAATTTTTTTTTGTTTTCCTATTATACATATATATATATATATATATTGTTGAGCCTTGATAATGATGTTAATCCGTTATTATGTTTTGACTATTCCAAAATTTTATGAATTTATTGTAGGCAAAATAATATATGTACATAAACATATATATATATATATATATATATATATATATTAAACCTTAATATGTTACGGATACAAATTCAAAGTCTATACAAAGTGCATCGTGACTAAGGCCATTTTTTAAAAGGAAGGATTTAATAAAATCTAATAAACAAAATATAGATTAAACGATATAAAAATCAAAAAGGGTTTTATGTGTGGCATAAGTAACGCACTTTTTTAAAATAAAAATTTAATAAATTAACAAAAGAAAACTTTATTGAATTAACAGAGGGAAAATGATATGAATTAGGAAAATATAATCTTAATAAATTAAGAAAATTTGAAATTTAACAAATTAGAAATAAAAAAAAATTAATAACTTAAGAAAATTAACAAAAAATCATGAATTAAGAAAATGAAAATTAAATGAATTAGAAAAAGAAAAAATATGTTAATAAAAAACAACAAAATTAAATATATTAAAAAAAGCAAAAAATAATAGATAAAATAATGTAATCAATTAAGAAAAGAAAAAATGTATAAGAAAATATTGAGAGAAAATTCAACTAAATAGGGTTTTGCTGAAGTCACATCCTCATCCTTTTTTTCTATATATATATATTAAGTACATTTTCGTTTTGGGCTAATTTCCTTTTCTTAGTATATTAAATTATCATAATAATAATCATTAAATTTAACATAATTAGTATTGATTTTTAAAAATCTTTTACATACATAATTAATAGAATATATATAATTATCATAATATTTTATAGTAATTAATTCTTTTTTAATTTATTAAATCTTTAATTAAAAATTAGCCTTACATGCTATACCCCAAAGCCTTTTAATTTCTATTTCCTATAATATATATTTTTTATAAGATTTTTTTCTTAACTAATTACATCTTTAATTTAAAATCAGCCTTACATATGCTACACCTCAAGCCTCTGTTTTCTATATTTTATAATGTATATTTTATTTATAAGATTGATTTTCCTTACACCCAGACTTTTTTTCTATAACTTGGGATGTATATATTTTTTATTAGACTAATTTTCTTTTCTTAACTAATTATACCTTTAAATAAAAAGGTGTTAGTTATGGAGCACTTTGTATATTTCAAAATGAATAATTTCAATGATTGGAATAATTAAATTTGTTAATCACAGGTAAAATAGCCCAAAAAACTATTTTACACGTGAAGGAACAGATTTATTTAAATATCAACACTGTAAGAATGTCTATTTTATCATGGCCGGAAAATTAACCTATTTTATTTTGAAGGGGTTTTGGGTGGCCTAACTAACAACAGATAATCAAATATAAAAAAGAAAGGAAAAGAAGAAAAATCTTAATCTTTTTTATTTTTTCTTTCAAAATATTTTGTTCATGTGTGTCTTTTTTTAATATGTTAAAGAAGAAAAAAGGATGTGTAAGTATTTGATTGAATGCATAAAGCCAGAGGTTAGTGAATAGGAAGAAAGAAGGAGTTATGGAAGGAGAATCTTTGAGGAAAGAAAGAAAGAAAGAAAGAAAGAAAGAGAAATTAAAGATGAAAGAGAGAGAAAGAAAGTAAGAAAGGGAAAAATAAATAATGAAAGAAAAATGAAAGAAAGAGATAGAGAAGAAAGATAGTTTCATTTGGGGAAAAAAAAGAAAGACAGACTGAAATGAAAGAAAGAAAATGAATGGAGAAGTGAATAAAAAAAAGAAAGAACGAAAGAAGGAAAAAGATGGAGAGAGATAAAGAAAGAGAGAAAGGGAGAAAGAAAGAGAAAAAGAAAGAAAGATAGTTTCATTAAAAGAGAGAAATGAAAAAGAGACAGAAAGGAAAAGAAAAAAAAGGAAAAAGAATGAAAGAATGAAATGAAAAAAGAAGAAAGGAAAAGAGATAGTTTCCATAAGGGTAAAAGAAAAAAGAAGAAAAGATAGACAAAGGAAAGAGAAAATGGAAAAGAGAATTGAATGAAAGTAAAAAAAAAAATATTTAAAAAAATAAAGGTAAATAAAAAAGAAATAAGGAAATAGAGAGAAAAATAAAGAAGAAAAAAGAGAGAAAGAAAGAAGAATGAAAGGAAAAAAGAGAGAAAGAAAGAAATATAGATCATTAAGGATAAACAAAAGAAAAAGAGAGAAAGAAAAGGAAACAAGAATGGAAAGGGAATGAAAAGAAAGAAAAATAATGGAAAAGAAAGGAAAAAAACGAAAGATAGAAAGAAGGAGAGAAAGAAAGGAAGTAAGAAAGAGGAAAAGAAAGAAAAAAAAGAGAAAAAGAAAGCATGAAAGAAAGAAAGAGAGAAAGAAAGAAATATGGATTCATTAAGGGAGAAAGAAAAAAGATAGAGAGGGACAGAAAGGATAAAAGAATGGGAAAGAGAAGAAAGAAAGAATGGAAGAAAGAAAGGAGAAATATTGATCATTGAGGGTAAAAAAAGAGACAAAGAGGAAAGAAAAAAAATGGAAGAGAGAATAAAAACGAAAGAAGAAAAAAGAGAGAAAAAAAGAATGAAAGGAAGAAAGAGAGAAAAAAGAAATATGGATTCATTAAGACTGAAAGAAAAAAAGTAAGAGTGACAGAAAGGAAGTGGAAAAGAATGGAAAAGAGAAAGAAAGTAAGAAAGAGAGAGAGAGAGAATAAAAGAAAAAAAAGAAAGTGGGTTAGTTCTGGTAAGGATAAAAGAATAAATGTAAGACAGAAATGAAAGAAAAAAAGAATAATGGAAAAAAAGTAAGACGAAATAAAGAAAAGAGGGAGAGAATGAAAGCAAAAATGAATGCGTGGATAAAAGAAAGAAAGAAAGTTTCGTTGAGGGAGAAAGAAAAGAAAAAGGGAGAGAAACCGAGAGGGAAGAAAGGAAAGGAAAGAAAAGAAAAAGATAGATAGACAAAAACTCAAAAAAGATATGAAATAAAGAAAGAAAGAAAGAAAGAGTAAACAAAAAAGAAAGAAAGACTAAAAGATAGAAAGAGTGAATAAAAAGAAAGAAAAAATAAAAGATAGAGTGAATAAAAAAGAAAGAAAAACAGAAATACAGAATAATGAAAGAATGGGCGAATAAAAAATAATGAAATGAAAAAATAAAAGAAAGAAAGGGGTGATAAAAAAGAAAGCGAAATAGAAAGAAAAGGAAGAAGGACAAGGAAGGAATAAGTGAATGTAAAAAAAGAAAAGATTGAAAGAAAAAGAAAATATTGAAAGAAAAAGAAAGAGAGGCAGAAAGACACGAAAGAAAGAAAAAAGCGAGACAGAAAGAAAAGAGAGAAAGAATGAGTAAACGAGAAAAAGAAAAGAAAGCAAGCAAGAAAGATGGAAACAAAAGAGAGAAAAAGAAGAAAGTGAAGAAAGAAAGTATTGAATGAATGGGAAAGAAAATGGAGAAAAAGAAGGAAACAAGGAAAGAGAAAAACAAATGAATTAAAGAAAGGAAAAGAAGAAATCGGGAGTAGAAAGGAAGATAAAACGAATGTAAGTGAAGGAAGGAAGAAAGGGAAAAAGAACGAAATGTAAAAAAAAAAAAAAAGAGAATGAATCACTGTAAGAAAGAAAAGTAGGAAAGAAAGTGAACAAATGAGGAAAGAATGAGTTAGAAAAAGGCAGAGAAAGGAAGAAAGAATAATGAAAGAAAGGGGGAAAACGGAGAAAGGAAGAAAACAAATTTGGGAATACTAAAAAAATGAAAGAAAGAAATTGTAAAAGAAATGAAGAATGAAAAAAAAAGGATAGGAATGAATGAATAAATGAAGCAATGTCATGGTTTTGTTTGTTTGTTTTTTGTGGGGTTTTTTTGCAGTCAAAGTGGCTGAAGAAGAAGAAGAAGAAGAAGAAGAAGAAGAAGAAAGGAGAGTAAGAAGAAGAAAGGAGAGTAAGAAGAAAAAGAAAGAGGAAGAGAAAAAAAGACAATAAGACCTTCTTTAAAAAGAAAAAACGTAAACAAAAATTAATAACAATAATAATAAAATTGTTTTTCCGTGGTTTAAAAAAATGGCAAATTCGAAGTTTTGTTACTAATTCAATGAGTTGGATAGACGAAATTTAAATGAAAGAGAGAGAGAGAGAGAGAGATAGAGAGAAAGAGGGTGAACGAGAATTAACTAAGAGAGAGAGAGAGAGAGAGAATAATCTGATAAAGACTAGAAGAATATCGTCAGTGCTGTGCTTTGCAAATTTGCTCCCACACTGCAGAATGCGCCTTGCGGCCCCTATACCCACCAAATTACGAGTATATATTATGTATGCTCCTAAAGAAATTTGGTCACTGTTGTATGCCTGCTATTATTATCATAGCCTTGGGCAAAATCCCCTCACCCTCTTCACAAGAAGATCTGCTGGGCATTCTTTAATGACCATAGCAGTAAAAACACATCTATAGCGGCAGGTTAACTGATAGGCTAGTGGTTAGAATCTCGGACTGACATAAATTCGGAACGACTTCGATCTAGACAAGAGGAAAACTTGTCGTTTGCGTAGCTGTCCTGACAAGCCGAAGACGTCGAAACAGGCCTTGCAATATATATATATATATATATAGATAGATAAAAAATGATAAATAATCGGAGCCGTGAACGTTTATAGGTATTTATTTTATATTTTATATATATAT
>JAYKTE010470079.1:0-10181 GCA_036873565.1 Xipholeptos notoides | reverse complement strand
TCAACAATTCATTCGAATGGCGGAGTCTACAATAAGCAACCCACCAATGCTAAAAAACAATTATTCAACCTCTCAGCTATTCTCACCTCCACCAAATACCTACTGAACATAAACCAATCAGGCAATTTTAGATGTAATAAATCTCGTTGCTTAGTATGTACTCACCTAATATGTATGTACTCAACTGATTCCGAATTCTCAACATAAACAACAATATCAAAATCCACCCACCTCCCCTTTCCTGCTATAGCCACATCACAGTATACTTGCTCACCAGTATGCCGGATACATTGGCGGATACATTGGCGAATCTAAAGATAATTTTAGATTCAGGTTTAATAATAAAAAATAATCTATAAGGGATAATAATCCTTATTCTCCAATATCTGTACATTTCAATTTGCCTGAACGTAATTTGGTTAATTGTAAATGTATCCTCATAGACTCCAACTTTCCATCCACATACGGCGAAAAGAATAAAAATTCTGGATACTAAAATCCAATACACACAAACAAGGACTAATTAGAGATTTAGGTATTTTAAACTTCTATAAATTTTTCAACAATCAATAACAAAAAAACCAACTAACATTCTACACACATTAATTATTAATTAATTTTATTGTTTTTATCATATTGCAAAGAAAATAACTCGATTATTCACACAATTTTTACGTTCCTTATATTAAAATTTAAATTCTATCTCGTTTCTAATCATATGACATTTACATAGTCACCACTTTCAAAATTCCAACGTTTTGTTGCTTACATCATGCTATTGCAATGCAATCCTACCTCCATACTCCTACTTATATATTTTATTAATATGGTAATACCTCATCATAATTACTCATGGTCAAAAATAAATCTCTTCTTTTCTTAAAAAAAGTGACGCATTTGAGCATGAAACTAATCAGTCTTTTTATCGCCCCTGCAACCAACCTCCATTTACTGGACTTTTTTAATGGTGGAGCCTTACCCCCTTAAGATAATTCCGAAAATTACAATTCAGCTTTCTATTCATTGCGACAATATTCACTAAATTAATGACGGTTTTATTAAAGATTGTTTAATTTTATTTATTAAAGATTTATTAAAGATTATTATTAGTCTAATATTATTATTATTTATTAAAGATTATTAAATTCTAAAAAATGTGCAACATTTGCGCTTCAGAAAAGGATGAGTATTAGCATTTATTTGCCGATTTTTCTTCTACACTGAGTGTGTTGCGTGTAACCTAATTGGCAGAAGTAATCGCTAAATGGTGGCCAGAGGATTGGAAAAACCTACAGTATTTAATCAAACTGTTCTTCAATTATAGAGATGAACTCGCTGTCCATACAAGATGGGCTAATACTGCGAGGACAGAGAATAGTCATCCCACAAGCGACGCGGAATGAAATGAAAGAAAAAGCGCATGCGCATGCTGGACACTTAGACATAAATACATGTCTGCGAAGAGCGAGGGGCCTCATATTTTGGCCAGGAATGTCCAAAGAGATTAGACAACACATTGAAGCATATGGTATCTGTGGTGCAATATACGCAGAGCGTCAGCCAGCAGAAACACAAATCATAACACCAGTGCCGGGTAGACTCTGGCAGTATGTAGCAGCAGACCCCCTATCATGGGGAGGAAACACCTATCGGATTACAGTGGACAGACGTAGTAACTTCTTTGAAGTTGACAAACTGGACACACCCACATCAGAAACAGTCATCGAATGCATGAAGACGCATTTTTCACGCCATGGAATTCCAGAGGCACTGACATCCGACAATGATCCGCAATTTTCATCACATATATTCCAAAAGTTTATAAAAAAAAAGAGTCTACTCTCTTAGTGGCACGTGGTTGTTCAGCTGTATCTGTCATGCAGGAGAACGAACCAGCTGAAGAAGGTGATCATGAATGAATTAACAACCATCAAAACAGTTCAGGGCGCATCATCCGAAGGCCTGCACGCTACGATAAATGAACAATTCTTCCTATCCCACATTAGATACTCAAAAACCTGTCCCTACCCCCTTTCACCTAAAATAAATAGATAAATAAATAAATGAAACAAAACAAAATGAACAATCACCATCCGTAACAGGAGATGTTGCGTGTAACCTGTGCGGTCCCTATTTTATTTTCTATACGCACACGCACACACACAGTAAATTCAAAGTTAAATTTCGACCATGTGCGCTCCAACAAATCTATTTTCCTATCCACCCCTTACCAAACCCATTGGGTCATAAATTATAAATTTTCGTGCTCTAAGTTGACAAGTGCGGACGTAGTTGTAGACATGGAGGGAACCAACCAGCCAACCAATCAGAATGCGAGATAGAAATCTCGAAGCTGAGCAAGGAGCCACCGATATCCTTATAAAAAGAGACAAAAAATCAACTTATTCCCTTTTTTCAGAGAGACGCCAGACTGAGAAGAACGAACTCTCTGCTACGCCCACAGGCTCTTTGGTCCCCCGCTGGCCATCAGCAAGTAACAGCCAGCACGGTAAAATACCATGCTTCACTGAACACTCACTCTCTCTTCCTCTCCTTTTGCTAGCAAAACATTATACTCTTTCTTTCTTCCTCACTTTCTTCCGGTTGTAAGAACTACTACTTTTGTACATTTCCGTATAAGAAAAGTAATTCATTTGTTCTTGATAAAAATAAACAAAAGTTTATTTTATAAAAGAGTGGCAGATTTGCAGTTCCATTCGACTAAACTATATCTGACGATATCTTTTGGGTTTGAGACTATCCAGGACAAGTAGACAGTAATCACCGTTTCAGATATGAGCACGTGACCCTTTTGGCTATTAGAGTGAATGTAAATAAACAAACAGACCACGTAAGAGCAGATTTATTTTAAAATAAAATTGTAAATAAACACTTCGGGGTTTGTTTTTTTTCAATTTTTTAAATTTTAATTTTTAATCTTCAAGGAATTTTTTGTAAGAATATTTCAGAGATTTTAATCCACATTTTTTTTTTCATGCAGCTAATTGGTTTCATTTTTTATCGAACTAGTCACTCAGAGTCGTTCAATCAAAGAAACATACTATAAGAAAAGGTCCAAAGTATTCTGGTAACAGTCGGTTACTTTCATGTCTACCATTAAGAACAGTGTCTCTAATATTGAATGATTACTTTAAAATAAAGAGTCCCAATAATTCTAGGTTTAACTTGAGTATGGTCAGACCAAATCAAATTTATTATAATAAAATCAAAGACAAACAGAAATTTAGTAACAACAACCTTATGAGATAAGTTTGTTTTAATGACATCTGGTGTGTGAGAGGGGTTGTACATGGATATCGTTATTGGCAGTTTTTTAGTTATCAATGTGGGACTAACGAAAGAAAATCACATGTTTCTGTGGTAGATAACCTAATAATCTTTCTTGAAAACAAACGACAACGATAATTAAGAAGAAACCCTCCATACTAAACAGGAAAAAGTTTTCTCTATGATAGATTAATCATTAACGATTGATAGAAAAGAGTCAAGATTAGAATCCAACAAACTTTGAATATGGGTAAGTTTTTTATCTTTGATTTCCAAGCACATCTATTTCTTTCTTCGTGTTTGTTTAAATTAAAGATTGATTTTCAATGTTTACCATTATTCTCATCGCCCTGATTTCTTGAATTCACAACATCTTTAAATGCATTCATTGCGTACGTATCGTAGTAAAAATCCCTGTTTATCCGGTGTGTGAATTTAAGAATATTCTTAGAAATGTATGTATTTATTCCTTAGTGGTTAAATATACCCTTACTACACTTAAAGTACATTTATTTTCTTACCATTAGAAAAAAAACCAAGAAAAAAACTGTTTAGAAAATGGTTGCTGCTTCCGTTGCATGAAATTGTGGTAAAAGTCAAGCAACAACTCTGCCTATGCATTCTGATCATTTATTTGTATCTGTCAAAAATTCAAATGATGTTTATTAATAAAAAAAAACTGGACTAGTGTCCATTGATTGAAAGTGAATGATATGATGTTCATAAAAAAAAAAAGAATTAGACAATTATTTGTCTTTCTGTCGTCTTGTCGGTCTTCTTCAATTCAAATGACCCCTTTTTCTTTCGTTCAAATTCTATTTTTAATAGACCGGTTTGGTTCGGCTCGGTCATGGTTGTTGTCAATTGCATTTGTTTGTAGTCATCAATTCATTCACATTGCTACACATGTACATCGTGTATTGTTTTGATTTTGCATTAAACGATATGCGCTAAAAAGAAATAAGAATAGTTTCACGTACCACCATATCTTTTCAACATAGTCCATCTTTAAAAATCTACCAAAACCAAAAGATCACCCAATCGTTGTGAAATCATCACCGTTTTGAGGATTTGATTATTATTTCTTTTATATAACCAATACTTGTTTTATTCGCCTAAATGTTATCCTTATCTCGTGTAAGATAAATAACAAGAGGGCTATTTTCTGTGGTTTGCGTATTCATTCAGCATTACGAATCGTAAACCTAAACGACAAGTTTTGCGTTAAAATTAGATTATCATCATAGAGTTGAAATGTATTTTTGTTTCAGCTTGGGCACAAAAAATCTGGAATGCTATGTTATAGACTCTTCTTTTTACTTTTGTTTTTCACCGAGTTATTATGTTTTTCAACAGCGCTCCAACTAATGCATGTGTTGTTGCTGATGATGATGATCCTGCCGCCATGTTTTTTATCAACACCCAGACAAAAAAACCATTCTTTTTTGGAAGATGACACTTTTAATTTGCTTTTTACGACCAACGAACAAGAATTCGAAGACATTCCTATTTATTTTGATAACGCTTTACCAAAATGGCTAAAAGGCACTTTGGTAAGTTTGAATTGTGATTCATCTGCTTTTAAATACTCTTGCTTGCTTGAAAATGGGTGAAAAAACTGAGTACGTTTCTACATTCATCATTATATTTCATAATACAATGTATCAAATTTATTATAATCATAAATATTATTTCGACTTTGATTTTCTTTTAACTTTTATAAATGAAAATTAATAATCTATTGTTATATTATAAATACAAAGTTGCAGTGCATTCTGAAGAACTAAACATAATTGACATAATTTTGATGGCATTAAAATGATAAATAATAAACAGGGAAAAAATGATGCAATTTTGTTTGTCCTTGTTACTTGTAGTGGTTTTGTTTTTGTTTTTGTGACAGTTAATTTGAATTCCCAGTCCGTCTCTGTTAAATTTGTTGTAAATAAAAATATCTCAGACTTGTTAATTACATCTTTTTCCAGATTAGAAATGGAGTTGGCAGATTCGAAGTTGGTAAACGCAAAATGCTTCACATGTTCGATGGATTTGCCAAATTATCTAGCTGGAAATTCGATGGTCAAGGCAGTGGCTTCTTCTCTACAAAATTTATTGAAAGTGGCTTTTATAAAATGTCTATGACCTCAAACGACATCGCACCATTTCTCAACTTTATGGGTGTTGAACCGCCGTATGGATTTTGGGGTCGCATGAAACTGTTCATAAACAGTTTTGATAATATGAACGTCAATGTCTATCCTTACTACAAAGATGATTCCAATCAATTAGGTTACTATGCTTTATCAGACTTTTGGAAAATTTATGAATTTAATGCTTCTAATCTCGAAACTGTGGGTCTCATTTCACCCAAACTACCTAACAGTGGTTTTGAATTCGCATCTTTTGCTTCAACTGCACACCCAGTTCCAGAGCCTGGTAAGAATTCTACCCTTCTATTTCTCGGACAAGCTAAAGTGTTGCCGTGGGAAAAAAATCTACTTAGCCTAGTGCGTGTATATTCAACAAACAGGCGAGAGATAATCACCTCCATCCCAGTTGAACAGCTCCGATATATGCATTCCTTCGCTGCTAGCGAGAATCACGCTATTTTCTTCCTGAATCCCATCTATGGAGATTTGTCAAAGCTATTAAAAACATCCCAAATTGTTTCAACAATGGATTGGCATGGTGATCAACCTACTCAAGTAAAAGTGATCAATCTAAAAACAGGAGAAGTAACTCATCTGGAAACCGATCCGATCATGGTTTTCCATCATGGGAACGCTTATGAAGAACTGGATGGTACGATACTTGTTGATCTTATCTCTTATAAAAATGGTAATGTAGTCAAGGAGTTAACTTTAGAAAATTTTCTTGATCCGCAAAAGAGGCGGAAGTTACCGTTCGACGCTGAGCTTCAAAGATTCCGGATTGATTTAAAACAGAAAACCATACAACCAAAAACATTCAATTATCAACCGGGTTTTCCAAGATATTTTGATTTCCCCAGAATAAACGATGCTTACAATGGTAAGCATTATTGTTTCTTGTACGGTGCAGCAGGAAAAATAGGTAATGTTACCATTGCTATCCACGCCATTGTTAAGAAAGACGTATGTGAAAAAGGGCGGGATCTAGCTTACATAAATACAAACTTACACATGAGTGAACCAGTGTTTGTTCCAAGACCGAACAGCAAAGAAGAGGATGACGGTCTTCTTGTTTCACCCGTTCTTGATTTAAGAAACAAAAAGAGTTATCTTTATATTTTGGACGCAAAAACAATGAATGTTACCAACAGAGCAGAGCTGCCCACTGTAGTTCCTTATAATTTTCACGGTTCTTTTATGCCTGAAATTTATTAGAAAAAAATAATGCTTGATTCCATTTCTGTTTTTAAATGAGCACAAAAAATAGTAGTCTCTATTATAAATACACCTGGCAGTTAACTTATATTACTAGTTGTCTTTATTATTAAAACTCTCTCTTTATATCCAGCTCTCACATCCAGAATCAGCAGAATCTAGATTCTATTATTATGGGATCTCACACCAAGCACCAGGCACTTGCGCACCAGCAACTGGTGGCTTTACTGAAGTCAGAAAGACAACAAGTCTATTACTATTATTATTATTATTATTATTATTATTATTATGAATACCCATATTTTATTAACATTACACACACAGACAAGTGTGTGTGCATGTGTATGTATGGTGAATGATACTTCTTTACAGAAGACGACCAACCCTTACAACGGTCGTGCGAGTAGGCAACACGTGTTTCGACCTAGTCTCCGTCTCGACGCCGAGAGGAAGTGCGTCTCGTCACCAGCAGGCTTCGCGAGCCACGAAACAGGTGACGACAAGCGGCGTCTGCGGACGTGGAGGGCGCCCGGCCGGGAGAGAGACGAGCAATCCTCCTCTCTCTTGGCGAACGTCGAAGCAGCGTAGCGACCATCGTGGCGAGAGAGCAGCTACGGCGAACGATAACGGTGGTTCGCAGTCGTTGTATCGATTCACTAGGTTCCCTTTGATCTTGAAAGGGTTGTCTGTATAGAAAATTGCTGTGTTGCACGCTTGTATGACACGTACAACACGCTCTCTTTCCAATCGGCTTCTAACCAGTGACAAGAGAGGCAAGATAACTGATTAGCCAAATGGAGTGCAGGTTTTATATCAGAGTGTCCTTCACCTAGACAGATAGCTTAACGATATCTACGGCCTCAGTCTCTCCGAGTGGATTTCAACTGCGCCTGGGCACCACACCAGGTATTTCTACGGACGTGCACGGTAAAAAAATAGAAGAAAAATACAATAAGTTTTATCTTGGTTAAAGTCCATATACCTATTTTTTTTTAATGAAATCGACAATTAGATTCACGGTAGTTTTTTTCATTCAACAAAGAAAAGAAAAGAACAAACTAAAAAAAAGGCAAAAAATTCAAACAAAAGAAATTACAAATCAATTTTAAAAAACAAGTGTTAAATTAGTTAGTGTGAACAAGGAAAAATAGAATAAAATAAACCCAAAAAGACTTCCCTGATCAATATCGCTGCTGGCTGCTACCTAGCTGGCTTGAAATTACCTTTTCTGCTGAAGACCCAGAAAGACATCATGTCGCCAAGGAAGATATAAGTCCCATCCCATATTGGTCATATAATATAATCGATAAAAATGTCTCAGAAAACGTTTTTTTATTCTTACGGGGACTAAATCAGGTCATTCATCTCAGAATAACTCATATTGCACTTAAAATATTAAAATCCGCCATCAATAAGTTTTTAATGAATCTTGACTAACCAAATCAATTCAATTTTTTTTCGGTGTTACATTTTCTGAGAGAACGAAACCTTTTGGGTCGCATTTTCATCAATGATTAGTTATGCGAACGTTATGAAAATGCAACAGTGCTGAAACAAAATGTGATGAAGGAGGAGAAATATATCGTTTGCACCAATGTTGAGAGAAAAAAGATCCTAGGAAATGATATGAACCACTTTTAACCACCGTAAAACATAACAAAGTTATCATCATCTAATGGTAGAATTGAAAAAGTATTCTATTCTTTATGTTAAAAAGAAAGAAACATTGTGCTACATAGAACATGTAGCACAACTTTTATTTCTTACCAACAGCATATTGTATCTTGTTATATTTCGTTTTTGTTTGTTTTGTTTTTTTTCTCTCTATGAGACCGGGTATTTTTGTCGGTTTATATTTCTTAAAAATCGGCATGATTTTTTCGAACAATCAAATTCATACTGTCTCTTGTCAAATTCAATACGAGTTTGCAACAGATATCATTTAACTAAGAGAACATAAAGATTTTTTAAAGTTAAACCAGCACAACTTTAACCGTGATAAGGGACAGATACTAAAGAGAAATGGCAGACGAACTATTGGTCGTTGCGGCCGAAAGTAAAAGTTGAATATAGCTGGAAAAAAAGTGAAGTTAAAACGAAGACAAACAGATATAAGAAAAGGTGTATTAATTAAAGAAAATACAAAGGGTGGTTGTTGCAAAATTTGTTGTGTTTGCCGGCTTGAGAAGCTCCAACTGTAAGTTCTTTTGCGTCCAAAGAATTAGACGGCTCTCGACACAGTTATAATTTTAGGGAGAAAGATTTTACCTCTGCTGCGTCCTTTGGCTGTCGGGTTCGAAGAGAGGGAATCTAGGATTCTTGCGGGTGAGCCCACCAGATTCCTGCCCATTGATTGGTCAAGGAATTGCCTTGCCAATTGCATAGTTTCTATTTTTAGATTCTGGGAGTAGGGCTAGAAGAGTAACAATGTGGACAATAGTGTAAGTGATGGCAGAGTGTAGTAGTTAACCCTTTTTTTAATAATACTTGCAACTTGCAGCTATAACCTTATGAACAGTTCTTCTTGTTGAGATGATGGTCCGCTGGTCTGGAGAGCTACTTGACCACTAAATCTGGGAGAGGATTTATACGGTCTTAAAAAATATAATTTTAGTGCAAACCTTTTCTTACCAGTGTGAATGAGGTATTCGATTAGTTGCGAATGACCTTAACCCCCCCTCTCTCTCTTCTTCACTCTCCCTTCCTCCGTCCACCTCACCCTTCCTTTCTTTGATAACCATTCATTCCAGTTATGAATCTTTCGCCCAGCCATTAATCCCCCCCCCCCGCAAAAATGACAGTTTTCAGTATGATTTTGTAAACAAGTTTTAAATATATTTCTAAAGGTTTTAAAATCAAGTTATTCTTTAAATATCTAATTAAAAAGAAGGAACATTTGCTATTAGAATATGCAAAAACATTGAAATATTATTTCATTTTTTCGGATTTTTAAATCATATTTATCAAATTGAAATTCTTAAGTTGTGACGTCATTCTTAGAAGTATGGAAGGTTAGAAAATTTGTAAAATATGTTTTGAAATATAAAACTAAATTAATTTTTCTATTAATCATCTACGCGTTGCGTTTTTATACATTTTGAACGTAATCAAACGGCCTAATATCAATTTATTGTTTCTATAAATCACCGTGTTTTAAAATTGATCACGTTCGAAAATGACTGAAAACTAATAATCTTTTTTACGTATCTTGCTTTTTGTTTTGTTTTGTTTTTTCCAATTTTTTCGAATCTTAAGAACTAATTTTATTTGAACTCTTGTTTAAAATCTTAATATTGAAATACACAACTGTTTCAGTGTTTCATGATATTTATTTAGGAATTTTATTAAGATGAGGATTTTTATAATTTAGTAATCTTTAGGGGACTGTTCTGTTGTCCTCATCTTGGATTAGGTGCTATTACACTACGTTTTGGTCAACTATCCCTCTGGCCTTCGTTGGGTGGTTAACCGCGACCTCGGATAGGAATTTTGAGTCTTAAATCCGCATCCCCAACAATCAGTGCCATC
>JAYKTE010469968.1:0-10182 GCA_036873565.1 Xipholeptos notoides | reverse complement strand
GTTTTGCATATTGGAATATGCTTAGTTAATTTCAATGGAATTGAGATTTTTGTTTTCACCTAAATCAATTAATTTTTAAGTATTATTTAATCTGTTTAAGAAAGTATTGTATTTGGCATTCTTTATATCATATTTATAAACATATCAAGTCAGTGCCCAGTAACATATTTTTTTTATTATAAGAGAAATATTCTTAGTTATTTTCAAAATTTTCTTTCTTTCAGTTCAATGGTTGGCTGTGAATTGCCAAAGAAGGTTGCAGGTATTCTTCTTAAAAAAGAACTTACATATTTTGCCAAGGCCCTTGAAAGTCCTGTGCGTCCATTTTTGGCGATATTAGGAGGGTAAAGATTTTTTTTCTTAACTTTTACTTAAAAAAATATTATACATAAAAGACCAAAGTAAAAACTAAGTAGAACATAAAGGGATTATTCTTGTCTTTGAGGAAACATGCTTACAGTAGCCGTAGAAAATTTTAAGCAACTAAAACACTTAATGTTGAGGCAAGCTCTCTATATCAAATGTCCCAGACACATTTCAATCATACTATATACATTGTGTACCAAAATTATAAACATAAGTTATTTTCTGAAGAATCAAAAAGATTTTCGCAAATACTTATGAAGTTATGTGCATTATATAACGATACCATTATACACAGAGTTGAGATTTTACAGAAATCTCCATCTCCTTATTAGAAAACATATGGTGATCATTTGCTTAGTTTGCGACTCGATTCAAAATACTACAGCAGAATATTACATCAACCCTTTTTGGAAAAACAATATTTAAAGTGATAAAAAGATAATAATTTGAAATCCAACTCTAAAACAGTTCTAAGGAAAAAAATACATAAAGACCATAAAAGAGATAATTACATTTCATTTTATATTGAATTAATTTTTGTTAGATTATAAAACAGAAAAATTATTTTTGACTTTTATTATCTGGACTATCTTCACCAAAAAGTGAAATTGTAAGTTTTTTTTCTTCTAGAGCAAAGGTTGCTGACAAAATCCAACTTATTGAGAACATGTTGGATAAAGTGAATGCAATGATTGTTGGAGGAGGAATGGCATTTACTTTCCTAAAGGTTATCAACAACATGGAGGTTTGTTATCAATTTAATATATATTCATATTATAAAGAAACTTTTAAAATCAAAGATTTCACTAACAAAATTTTAGAAACATTTTATGACACTATAAAAAAAATGTCATCAAAATTTACTCTTATTGATGTTATTCGGTACAAAGTAAAGGTTTATTTTTCAATAAAAAAAATTCATTATATTCTAAGAACTGACACAACTTAAACCATTAAAAAGATTCATGATTGCAATACCTTTTTTCCAGTACCATTTTTACTTGTATATCAGGTGGATAATGAAATAGATGCATTATTTAGTGGAAGTACTGAAACTCTTATACATTAACCTGGATGACCTCCAGAGATCTAGACTTTCTCGATTTCTGTATATTAATTAAATATAAACCAAAAATAAAATAATAATAGTGCAAGTAAAGAACAAAATTACAATGTATATGCAAATTAATACATTTTAGAAGCAGGGTTTGTTTGATCCTTATCAAGCCACTTCAAATTCCTAAAACTCTTGAAGTATATGAAATTATACCACACAAAATATGTAGGAAGAAAAATTTAACTAAATCTACATACACTAAAGAACCTTAACCAAAACATTCACTACTTTATTTGCTTTACTGAGCATTAAACAATTTTTGGGGGATTTCTACTGCTAAACTGCTCTTGCATTTGCCTTTTTGTTATGGTAATAAATAAAAATCATAAAGAAAGACAACAACTTAACTTTACAAAAAGGGTGCTTCTGCTTTCTGTGAAATATGTTACAGAAACCAAAACTAAGTAGCTCCACAATGGGCCACTACAACTGCTAAATTCAAAGCTTACCTGTTTAAAATTATAGTTAAGACTCTCGAATTTTCAGATTTCTGGATTTCATAGAAAAAGTTTGCATGTTGAACTAGTTTACTAAGTTTAAATTATTTTGGATGAAGTTTTTATTGAACTTGGGGGAAAAAGTTTTTTAATACCCTTTTGTGCCCTCCACTATTTTCTCAAGTGCTCTTATAGAAAGCTGCTATTTTTACAATTGATTTTTAAACTAATGTTTTTGTAAAGACTCAATTAAAACATATATATCTGCATTGCTACTACATTTCAGCAACATTTATACTCTTTGTGTTGTGTTGTCTTGTTCCTCAGCTTTAAAAAATCTTTCTCAAATACTTGTTCTTATTTTATATCTTAGATTGGCAACTCTTTGTATGATGAGGAAGGAGCCAAAATTGTTAAAGGTTTAATGGAAAAAGCTAAAAAGAACAATGTTGAATTGGTTTTACCTGTTGACTTTGTCACTGGTGATAAATTTGCAGAGGATGCAGCAGTTGGTAAGGCAACTGTGTCTGAAGGAATTCCTGCTGGACATATGGTAAGTTTCAATTCAGCTTTTCTACTCATATAAATAATTTCAGATGAATATGGCAAAAATATTAGCTTAATGATTCATTTTTAGTTTCTATTCACCAATAATCTATTCTTTGTAATCATTTTCCTTCAATTATAATGTAATTTTGGAATATGAATAAGAAAATAAGTTTTGTCAGTCTTCTAATAACTTCATGTCTAAACTAGTCGAATGATATCATTAAATTCATTCTTTGCAATTTAATTTTTTTTAAATGGTCAAAGTATTTTGTAATCATATGAACTGAAAAATATAGATAAAGATTAGAAATTGATGTGATTTACATATCAAAATATTCAATCTATATTCTAATGGTTCACAAAATATATTCGATTCCAGGGTTTAGATGTTGGTCCTGAATCTAGTAAAAAATTTGCTGAAATTGTTGCCAAATCCAAGACTATTGTATGGAATGGGTAAGTGTCTTTATACATAGATTCCTAATCAATAATCAGATTAGTATCAAATGTGCCCTGTAATCTGTAAGGCAGCTCCTTTCTCATCAATTCTGCATTAATAAAACATTGACTATCATAAATTGTATTTTTATCAATATTTCTTTGTAGAATTGGGTAATATATACAATTCCTAAACTTTAAATAATTGTAGGAAATGAGTCAGTGAACATAAATCTGGTTTTGGACTCAACCAAGTATATATCTAACACTTGTCAATTTAAAATAGTTTGCTTTTGTCATTTCCAAAAAACCATTTTTCCAAGCAACTTGAATAAGGAAGCTCAAGTCTGTTATTTATAGGAATGATGAAAGGATAAAATGGGGTTATTTATAACCTTTTGAAATGGGTTTGAGTCATATAAAGATGATATTCTCATCTTTGTAAATCCTTCTAAATTTGTTGACTCAGTTAACCTTCGCCTAACAAAATTCAAATTGAATCATTTTCTTATCACAAATGTTGCAAATAAAGTGATGAAAAATCTGTACAATATATATTACTGAATAATAGGAGATAAAAGAAGTATTAAGAAAAATAAAGAGAATGAAATGAGATTGGGACAGATTAACAACAACCTCCTCTTAGCTTATGTTTTGTGTTAATCTGAAAAACATTTAGATTGTATCTTCTAATTGGGGAGTTTTAATATAAAACTGAAAAATAAAGGGTCAGAACAAATTCATTCAACTAGCAATTGATTATCATCAGTTAATAATCTAATGAAAATAATAGGTGTTTCTATGAAGGATATTTTATATTGGGTTTTAAAAAAATCTTAAGTAAAGTATAAGTTTTAGTAAATATATATTTCTCATCCAAATTCATATTTTTTTCCCCTCTCTATTGAAATTACCCTGCTTAAAGAAATTTTTGCAGGTCCATTTCAGGTGTTTCTAAGAAATTATAATTACTTTAGACTGGCATGTCAAGAGCAAACTTGTTCAATTGTTTTTTTTTTTCCTAATATCTTTTCCAGTCCCCCTGGTGTTTTTGAATTTGAGAAATTTGCCCAGGGAACTAAATCGTTAATGGATGCCGTTGTTAAAGCAACAGAAGGGGGAGCTACAAGCATCATTGGTAAAATTCTTTTTTCTTTTGAAAAAAAAATGTCTCAGTTTTTTTTATACAGTTTCATTATTCATATTATTTGAATTATCAAACTATTGATTTTATAGCTATATAAATGAGTGTTTCATAACTCTTATCCAGAAGAATGACAATGCTAAGTAGCAACATCAAGGTCTGAACCCAGTAATGAGTTGGAAACTGGATTCCTCTGAAGTGCTCCAACTAGAGTCATCATCTGCAGATATATATGAATGGCCTATAAAAGGATAAGCGTTTTAGCTATCCTATTAATTTACTTATAACTGGGTCCTCTGTGCTTTTTAAAGCATTTAAATGACTTTTATTGAAAATGAAAAATATTTCATTTTGACCTTTTGTTAAAGTAAAACTTTAATCTATGCTAAACTTGGTTGTAGAGAGAAAAACGATACACTGAAACGAAAATCAAATGACACAAGGTTTATTTAAGAAAATCTTTATTTTTATTAGTCTTTGGTTTATAGTAAAATTTCTATAATAATATCTCTAGTTTTTCTTTAGTTATGCTATTATAAAGGAAGGTAATTTAGTGTCTAATAATGAATAATTGCTGTCCATTTTTTTATATAAAAGAATTAAACTTTGGATAGATTGACAATAGTATTTGATTTTTAACCTCTATTGGGATAGGGTGCATTCTGAGTTTATACTTGTTTATTTATCATTACATTATGTAAATAAATGTAAATGCACTACAACCATAAATGCTTTGTTCTTGAGTTTTATTTGCAACTCTTAATGAAAAATTATTTATATCAGATAATCAAACTTAGATAGAATAAATAAAAGTATAACAAACAGTGGGCAATCTGGGTATCTTTTGGATAGCTTTGGAATACTAAAAATTGATAATTATACTTTATATAATATTACTATTTACACTCAATGCATTTTTAATAAATGAAAAACTGAGAAATATTATATATTTTTTTATTGTAGGTAAACTAGTGAATAATAATCATTTATAAGACATTACAGTTATGCATAATATATTCTTAAGCAATATACCATATTTTTTTTACAGTATAAATATTTTCATTGTGAGAGCTATTTTCATGTTTATATACATCTGAAAATAAATTCAAGTTTTTAATAAGATTACAATATATAACTTGTGCTGGCATTTTTCAGGTGGAGGGGATACTGCAACTTGTTGTGCCAAGTTCAAAACTGAAGAAAAAGTGAGTCATGTTAGTACTGGAGGTGGAGCCAGTTTGGAATTGTTGGAAGGTAAGTTAATTTCCACATTGAAACTATCATTTTTAAAATAAAATCTTTAGTTTTTACCTATTTTAACTAAATTTAAAGTGATAAAGTTATTTTCTATCCTAATATTAAGACTCCCTCAAAAGTAACTATCTACTAATATTAAGACTCCCTCAAAAGTAACTATCTACTTTGTTTCAGGAAGATGTTCATAAACTATCAGTAAACACATGGGTTTTGAAACAGTAACATACAAATTTAAATCCCCGTCAATTATGTTTGTTTTGGAGTTAATACCCTTCAAAAAGAAAATCTGTACTTTCCGCCCTCTATTATGGTTTAAGAGCGTAACTACTATTCTAATAATTTGCTAATAAAAAAGAACTTATGGTAAAATAATTCGTGATTTTAAAGAACTATAAAGATGAATGTTGAACAAAGTAAAGTACTTGGTTTTAGAGTTAACCTTCAGAAAATAAATGGGTATTTTCACCTACTATTGAAGGTTGGGAAGGTTTAACAAATGTGCTCTAGTTTTTTAATCTTTCCTTCATTTGTGATTATTCAGGAATTAAATATATTTTCATTATTTATTATTGAGAATAATTTGAGTAGGGTTAGCCTAATGAATAATTGTCTTTTGGTGAGATCTATACAGCATTGGAGATGAATGAATTCATTTATTATACAATAGGAGCAGATTGTAAATGTGTCTAGTAATAGTTACGTTTAATTAATAAGGACTAATCTTGTCTAAATTTCCCTCCAAACACAGCCTGGTATTAAAGCTATATGTTTAGTTAAAAATAACATCATAACCACTTTATTATACATTGTTATTAATATTATTTAACATCAGTTATTGTTTTATCAATTCTAATTTTGAGTGTAGATAACTAAAAAAAAATTTAAATGTTTATTCATACACACATAATAATATTGTATCTATATAATAACATTATGAACACTTACATCATATTTATTAATATGAATTATTTTTCTAATTTTCATGATATTTTTATATTTGTTTACAGTATTAGAGAGTAATGTTTCCTTAGTTCTCTATTCTTGAACAAATACCTCAATCTATATTTTTCTGTTTAATAATAGCATTTTATTCTATCACAATGGAAATACATTCCTAAAATGTCATTTATCTCTGTATTGTGTATAATAAACATAAACCCATTTATACATAATTTCTCTGCTGATGTTTATTTCTGCACAAAGAATGTGTAAATAGATGTATTGCAGTTCCTGAACATTATCATGAAATGAAAGTACAATAAACTGCTTGAGTGTTTATGACCCAGCAGGTCATAAGTGGGATTTTTATTCAATGACGTATCACTCTTTATATCTATTTAATGCCAGGAACCATTTTTCTTTACAAATCTCTTTGGTAAATCTGATTAAAGTATAGCCTTTACTAAATGCTTCTTATAGTTTATCTAGTGATGTCAATTTATTCTTTGTTTCAGTTTGTTTCTTATAAATAAAATCTTTTTTTTTTCTTTCTTTTAAAAGGAAAAGTCCTTCCTGGTGTTGCTGCTCTCACTGATGCTTAAAATCTTAAGCCTCCTGTATAGAATAAGTGTTTGAATGAAATATATATTCTGTTTGTTAAACGCTATTGATCACTAAAAAAGAAGTCTTGATACAAATAGTCTCATTTCATCTTCTCTTAAGTGGTTTTCAATTTCTGTAAATTAATCAATAAAAATGTAATCAAGAATAAAGTTTGATTTTGTCAGTTTAATATTATTGTCTATGCTGTATTGTAATCCATGTTTACAGGCTATAATTTATAAAGATTGAATTAAAAATCTGTGGACATCTATGTATTGCATCCCCTATCTATTTTGTTTCTTTTCATTTTTTGCTGAATATTTTTCAGTTGATTATTGACTAAACTTTCAGATTATCAAAAAAAAAAAGTGAAAAAAATCTAATATTTAAAGATTTTTAGGGGGTACTCAGTTTTTGTTTTTTCCAAAACTTGTTAGAAATTAATTAAAAAAAAATTCTTTTTTATTCAAAATTTTAGGGAGATGTATGAAGACTTGTTAGAAATGAATTAAAAACAAATATTGTTTAATAATTGAATATTTACAACAAAAATTTATTAGTTCTTTTTATTCATTAAAAAGAATCAAACAGTGGAGGCTTTGTGTTAAAGATTAATTTCAAATATTCAAAGGTCACACAAGTTTAGTAGTTTTGATGAAAACTGGATATCTGATATGACCAACCTTGGAATGACTCTCAAAAGGTAAAAAAAGATATATATCTATGTGACAAATTACCTAATCTTCCTATCAAAGGGAAACATAATAGGGGAGAATTGTCTATTGACATAGATAATATAGGCACAACTATTGGAGTCAATTTAGCACATTCTTATTTGCCAATACAATCCACATGATCTCTACAAAGCACACTGTCTTAACATTGAATTTGTTTTGTAAAAATAATGAATTGTCTGTGAAAGTTAATTTATGAATGAAACAATCTGTACATCTATTTTTTGGACTGTTGTCCTCATCTTCAACATTGTTACCATCACAATGTTTTGGTCAATGAAATCTTTGGCCTTCTTCAGGTGATCAAACTTGTATTAGATAGGAGTCTTCACAGAATTTAAAACCTGACCCTTTATCTTTCAATCCACCTGGGTCGACTGCTCTTATTCTGTTAACCATAACCAAGGTGTTAAGTCTTGGAAATCTATTCTTAATAATTACTAACATTGGGTAGGATTGAAACCAGATAATGCTCACTTAGAACTGTAGAAACATAAGAACTATATCTTTTGCACCACATCTAAAAACATACTGAACACATCATTATAAATAAGCTTGCTTGTGGGTTACATCCCTTTGTATCGACATTTATAAGAAAAAAGGGCAAGAGTGCAGTTTCACGGAATAAATACTCTCGACTCCTTTTTGACACAAAGGGAACTTTTTCGGTAATGACCGTTTTTACGTTATTATAGGAACAATAGAAACAAAAACAAGGAGCCGAGAGTATTTATTCCGTGAAACTGCACTCTTGCCGAAAAAAGGACATTGGAAAAAAAAAGAAGTAAATTTCCTCACATAACTAGAATGGTTTTGTTAAACTTTTATTGTGAAAGGTGATAAAATAGTCTGAATAAAGAAATAGCATGGAAAAAATTAGTATTGTTTGTTGTTTTGCAGATGTTGACGGTTGTGGTGTGTGTGAGTGTGCACTGCCACTGCACTGTGAGACTTTAAGAAAGCAACCCGTCATGATGTGCGTCGTCGTCGTCAGATTCACTGCTGCCTGTTGAACAATTACGAAGCTAATGCAGTTGATGTCCAGCCAGCACAGTTAGGAGATTAGTTTATCAATTTCAGAGTGGCAGTTGCAGAGAGGTGACAGGTCCCTGCTGCTGCAGGCAGCAGTGCAGACTGCAGCAGCAGCAGTGAGTGCTCTGGGTGCGAAAATGAACGGCCTTGTTTATCGCAAATAAAAATGCAATTGCATTATTCTCAATTTATTTTTCAAGATAGTCATTACAGAATGGTAGTGACTATGTAGAAAAATAAATTATGGAACACAAAAGGTCGGTCGTTTTATTCCCGTCTTCGTAACTCTTCTAATTAGGAGACAATATTACTTTTGGAACGATCGTGCGTGCGCGTGCGTGCACTTTAAACCTTATTTATGGAAGAATTTGGTAAATTTTAAAGTTGACCTGTCGAAATCTAACCCTAACCCTAACCCTAACCCTAACCCTAACCCTAACCCTAACGTAACCTCGTCAAATCTTTCGTTGTGAGGGACGGACCGACTTGTAAAATAATACCAAATATTTCAGTTTCTTTCCTTTGACCTTTTGTATTTTTAAATAAAACCTGACGGGACAAATTGTTTGTGTACACCGTACGCTTCCGTTAAGAACGTCATCAGTGTTTTCATGTGGCATTTGGACGAAAGAACAAAATTAAATTTGTTCGTTCAATTTTTTCTTATTTATTTATTTCATTTCCCCTTAAACCTATAAAACTTGGAACTCTGCAAAGCTTCAAGAACGTGAACCCGAACCCCTCCATTGTTGATGAACAAAAAAAAACTGCAAAATTACTTAGAAAACAAACAATTTTTTTAAATTCCTTCCTTTCAAACAAAAGCTTATTTTCGATATAATCAATAAATCCAATTTGAATTATTCAGATGTTTATTGTTCAAAATAACAACAAATCTCAAATAGATGATAAAGATGGATTTATTTTATCTATAAATTATCAGCTTTTTTTTTACTGTAAATAAATCGCCAACCTTTACTTTTTTATTATTAAAATTTTTGTTTAAAATTTGAGAAGTTTCACCTGAGAAAAAAAAAATAAAACTAATGAAAATAAATGTCATTTTTTAACCACAATTTAATCAATTTTTCGTAAACGAAAATAAGTAGCGAGATAATGGCGAAATATAAATTTCCACACAGAAGGTAAGTTCTAAACGTTTTAATTTCTATTTAGTTTGATTCAAATAAATTCCACTTAAGACGAGATTTATTTCACGCTAAAACAACAACTAGTTACAAACCAAGTACAAAGAAGCAGAAACGAATGTTTTGTTTGACGAATTAAATTCTTTTTAAAAAAAATGTCAGTAAAAAACAAACATTTTTCCTTTCTTTTATTTGCGTAAATAAATAATATCTGATAAAATCCAGTTTGTGATTATAAATAAATAATATATTTTATTTATTTATAATCACAATCACAAACTGGATTATGAATCCCCACATTCCCTCCAGCTATGGGTCAAATAGTGCAATTTGTGTCATTAAAAAAAACTAATGTTTACCAAAAATGATTGTTCTCGGCATTAAATGACCTAAAATGGTTGATATGCCGTAAAAACAC
>JAYKTE010469857.1:0-10183 GCA_036873565.1 Xipholeptos notoides | reverse complement strand
TTTTACAAATACCTCAAATCATCAACGAAATTGAGACGCGGGCATTAAGTGGGGGTTCAGTTTCCTATTGTATGAATGTAGCAAACTGATCCCCCACTGTATGACCAAATTTTTGTAGGAATTAGACAAAAATGATGTTGGTCTAAAAAAAATGTTTTTACATCATATTTAATTGGAAATTGGGTACTGACTGTCCAATGAATCTCTCTCCTTATTTCCCTTTTTTATGAATTTCGAATTTGCAGCGTAGTTTGGTAGAAAGGTCAAATCTTTGAACTTTAACCCCTTACCATGTAAATTTCTGGAAAAAAAAAACAATTAAAAAGTTTTTTCTATGTCTGAATACCATTAATGTCAAATCTAAAGTCTTTAGACCGAAAATTGACGGAGAAGTTTGGTAGAGAAATTTACACACACACACACAGACAATTTCAATTTTTATATATATATAGATATACTTTTGTTGTAATAATTCTATCAAACAAATATACTGCATTTTTATGCTACTTATTTATTTAGACTTTTTTTTATTAACTTTTGTGATATTAAAACCCATTATTTTTAACGGGCATACAGACAATTATTTATATATGCATAGGATCATTGCGCACCCTAGCATCTGCTTTGTGGGGGCGGGAGGCTACCTTGATAATTGGGGTATCAATATAACTATAGTTTAATTTTGGGATTTTGAAAGATAATATCAGTTTTCCCAGAAAAAAAGATTCTTGAAATTACAAAAGCACAGATGGAAATGAGCACAAAAGGATCATCAAAGCAGGCCAAGGCTGGGTAATACTAGTTGGTGTATAAAATTTAGTTTGAAATTAGTTATAAGTGACTAAAAAAGATGAATGCTGGGATCTTGAACTCTGGAATCCAATTATAATTATACGTGTTCAAATCCGAGACAAAACCATAACATACACTTTCAGCTAACTTAGGCAGATAAGACTCGTTACTAGGTAGAGTAACTCATCTAAGTGTAAATTCAACTCTGATTTAAAAAAAACCCAGGTAAATTAGACACACCAACTCAATTTTTTTGTTTTGTTTTTACTGCATATCAACCATTTTATGTCATTTAATCATTTTGGTAAACGTTATTTTTTGTCCACAGTTAGATTTTTTAATAATGCAATATGCACTATTTAAACCATAGCTGGAGGGAATGTTGCGATTAATTCCTTTCTAAAGGATATTGGTTCAAATATGAACGCAAACGGAACGACTGGAATTTGAACTCACGTACGACGATTCCGAGTTCTGATTGCCTATTCACTGGAACAAGTCAACTCATTGAGAAAATGAAGGACAGCACTGAATTCCAAAAGTCACGGAATTCAACGAGCATGTGAAACTGGCCCTGTGTCTTACTTGGTTTGGTCCTTGACTAAGTATATATCATATACCCTAGTCTATTTATATTTATTTAGGGTTGCCTAAAAAATCTGGACTTATGCACAACTGCATATTTGTAGAAACTGAATTATCAGCATCAAATTACCTGAACATGAACATCTGTGATTAATACGATGTCCATGATCTCTAACGCATAAAATGATACATTTTTTTTTAAACCTTTACATTATCAAGATGCGATAAATACTTGTTACCATTAGGTTTAGCACATTCATTGTTATGCATTTAATCAAGCTCATTAAATGTGTATCGCTGTTCCATTGACATGCCTTTACCCTAAAATTATATTGAAGAGTGAAGGAGCTGATATCGAATAAACTTAGAGGGACAGCCTTTTTTTAGTCATGCTGGAGAAATTGTCACTGGGAGCATCTCTTCTGAAATTATAGTTATTAATATTTTCCAAATGTTATTACTTCTGGTTAACTATCTCGAGACATAAAATTGGAAGCGGCGAGTTGTACATATACACAGGCATGCACTTATACACAAACATACACTGACTCATGCACCAACATACAAACACAGATTGAACATATACAAGTGTATTCGCATAGATTTACACCCACAAATAAATACAAGAGCAGAAGCGAGTAGTTTAAAAATTAAATAGGCATTCGCGTACACGCATACACACACATACACAAGTACAGAAACACATACAGACATACACACTAACACACAAACAAACACATGGACACAAGTGCATACACATACGCTTGTACCAACAAATAAGCAGAACGGCGGAAGTGGGCTGTTTTTCATTTGAACAGACACGCACGTACATACACATACACACGGACAACTGAGCGCATGCACTTACACTGAGACCTAAAATAAAAAGAAGAGTAAACTCTGGCAGCCGTACATTTACACAAGGACGGGTACACAAACACATACGCACATGAACACACACATACACACACACACTATCACACACACAGGGTATAATCATAGGTTGACATCCACCAATATACCCAGGAAGAAAAGTTTATACAGGCATTTACGCATGCCCATACACACACGCATACACACACACACACACACATACACACAAACATAGAAACATGCACATAATTTGTATAGTTGTAACCTTATCAGATGGCAAACGTATTTCCTAGTATTGCCGGAATAATTTCGTATGTTTAAACCATTCGGTAAACATAATACCTGAAAATGCTTAAAATCCCCAACATACTCATTAGATTTATGAAAAAGGCCAAGGAAAAAATGGAAACTACACCATACAGTGGATGGACAACACCTGGCAGAAATTAACATCGAGCGGGGTATTTTCCAAGGAGATTCGCTGTCACTCCTACTCTTCATCATCGTAATGATCCTATTAACAAAGAGTCTTAGAAAATGTAGCGACAGGCACCACTTCTCACAGCAAGATGAAAAAGTAGACCACCCACTATACATGGATAATACCAAACTATTTGGAAAAAATGAAAAAGAACTGGAAACCTTAAAAAATACAACAAGAATATTCAGTCAGGACATACGAATGGAATTTAGAATTGATAAATGCACGATGCTCAACATAAAACGAGGACAACCCGTGAAATTAGATGCAATAGAATTGCCGGATAAGGAAACCATACGAGGGCTCGATGAACAATATAGTTATAGGTATCTTGAAATTCTAGAAGCTGACACCATTAAACAAACAGAAATGAAGGATTTTATAAGCAGTAAGTACTTAAGAAAACAAGAAAGCTATTGGAAACCAAAATTAAATGCGAGAGACTTCATCAGAGGAATAAACTCTTTGGCAGTGCCTTTGGTCAGATACTGTGGACCCTTCTTGGGATGAACAAGAGAAGGATTGAGAATCCTAGACCAAACAACAGAGAAACTAATGACCATACATAAGGCACTACACCCAAAAGACGATGTGGATATACTCTACGTAAAGCGAAAGCAGGGAGGATGTCGCCTTTTAAATATTGAAGTCACTGTGACCAAGGCATCAGAACAACTAAAAAATGAACACAAGAAAATCCAGAAAGAATTTTCATAGTGGCAAAGACTAGGGAAGAAAAAATAAAAATAAACCCGGCAGTATATTTTCAAATGTTCCTTCCAAAGCTGCTTTTTGAAAAAATATAGACTGGAATAAATTATGAGGGTAGAAATCCGAATAACTTGAATAGAGATAATAACAAATGCATCAAACAAATTTAGACAACAGAAATAATGAAAATGAGAGGGTAGAGAGTGAATAGAGATAATAACCAAAAACTCATCGAATAAATTCAGACATCAATATCCATTGTAAATATATCACTGAAGGTAAGAGTAGAAGTTGGAATAACTGGAATAAAGATAATAATCCAGACACACCTAAAAAATTCGGACAATCAATATCCATAATAAAGATAATAACTAAGGTGAGAGTAAAAGTCAAAATATTTTTAATAGAGATAATGATTAACATGCAATTAACAAATTTAGGCAACGAATATGCATTGTAAATATAGCAATGAAGAGTAATAATCAAAACTTATGCAATAAATTAAGACAAACAATTCTAACAGACCCAGAAATTATTATTTGAAAATAATTGAAAATAAATAATTAAGAAAAAAAAACTGCTTCTGTTCAGTCTATAGATAAAAATGTATAGTCGGTAAAAATAAAACAAAAAAACTTCTTATTAAATAACTATTATGGAATGATAAGCCGTAAAACAAGTCAACCAAAACATCGATTCCATTCCTCAGACTGGACCAAACAAAATACAATATCATTTGAATTTAGTCAATTTAAAATGATTTTCCACGACAAGGCTTCAATTCGCTTCCCGCCGAGCGTTACAATGAATTCTTAATCAAATTAAGAGATTTGTAGACGAACTGTTCTGTCGCCTCTGGATATTCCACAATATTTCTTGAAACTACTTGATCCGTTGTTGTTTTATATGTCTTTGAAATTTATTTTCTGTTGAAATTGTTTTTCAGTTAAAATTGTCTCCATAATATAATTTCAAAAATAGGATTTTTTAATTTATTTATTCGTGTTATTTGTTCAATGGATTTATTTGTCTGAATTTATTAGATGAATTATATTTATCTTTTATATTCAAGTTATTCGGACTTCTACTCTCATTGTCTTCATCGTCTTTATTCCAGTTATTCTACTCTCATATTCAAGTATTACTTCACAATCGATATTGATTGCCCGAATTTATCAGCCACATGTTGCTGGACCTTTGAATGAGCAGTTGATTCCACCAAAGACTATGAGTTGAGTGACATACTCCCACCTCCCCGCTACCCACTCATATGCTCCAATTTCTTCACACCAACCCAACATACCAGCTGCATAGCTTAGCACCTAAATTCAATCAAAATAGAACTACCTCCTCTGGACTAGGTGTTTTAGAATTCCCTCAGATGACGAAGATCTCAGTGGCATTATTTGTCATGTGCCCATACCGCGTAATGATTTCGCGAGCAGGATGGTCAAGGAGGGCCGAAAACGTTTGGAAATCTTGGTGAATACATAAAAACCTTGGACCGTGAAATAAAGAACTCTATTCGGAAATAAGAAAAAAAAAATAGAACGGAAGATACCGAAAATGAAGATAACAGTTCTCTTTAACGAGACATGCGTGAAGAATCCAATTGTTAATATCTGTAAATGGGGTGTTTTTCTGGCCAAGGAATATATTTGATCAACTTCAGTTGAATTAAAACTCCATGTCTTAAATACTCTTGAGGAAGGTCAAAGGGTGATTCGGTCGAGACGTTGTGAAACGGAAAGTAGCATGGATGAGGAGAATAGTCCGATTAATAGTTGTAAAATTCACCTTACCTCATCTCAAGGATTTCAAAAATAACTTTTGGTTCAGTCCAATACGATCGTAGCTGTATTATCAGGTATTCCGAAATGGTCACCCATCTTAGTGCTGAATAGGTTCTACATTGTTTATCTTAAGTGATCTGGCAGGAACCGGTGTCCTCAACGGGATTTGAACGTAAGTGCTCCAGTTCAAGCAAATACATACAAACAGGTATATTTGCTACGATACCTAGACTTCCTAAGTGGTCTATTTTACTTAACTTCGGTGATCTGACAGGAACCTGTGTCTCCAACATGATTTGACGGTAACTACCCTGGTTCAAGCAAAGACAGGCCATTACATTACTTAACTTCGGTGATCTGACAGGAACCAGTTTCTCTAATGTGATTTGACCGTACTTGTGGTCCTCGTGGACAGTCTGTTAATTTGCTTATTTCTGTCTATCTAGTAGTGTTCTTATGAGTGCATGTATTTTTTGGTTTATACAAACATATGCACCGTGTGATTTTAATAATATCTACACACAAATCCAATAGGCTTAGTTTGAGTAATTGCCAATAAATTAGTTGAATCTGATCAGGTGCAACAGAAATAACCTCATAAAAAAGTTCAAAATACTGACATTTTATATTGTATATATTCTGCCTAACACACTAAACCTATTTTCACCTCGACATAGAAACAGATGGGGCAGTTTCATTAAAGGAAAAAAACAACATTTTATTGAGGAAAAAACTACTTTTAAAAGTGGTGGGAGTGATGTGAACCAAAAGTATGTGCTCGGGCGTTGCACAGCCACGATTACCAAAAATAACATTCATAGCGACTGGTACACTGTTGCCCTTCCCCTCTCTCTTCAAAATAACAAGACGACATGTACCCGATACTCGGACACGAGTGGAAGCCAATAATTTTATACTAGAAGTACTGCCTGCTCTTGCGTGGGGTTTCTTTGATGTACCTTTCGTACTGATTAATATCTGCGTTTTTGTATCACCAAGAAAACCCCGTAATTTTTGCCGTAACACTAAGCCGAAAATTATTTTAGTAAACTCTGTTAATATTGACACCCAAATGACCAACGAAGCCCCCACACAATGGACGCTACGTTCCCAGAGCGATCCAATTTTTGTAAAATTTTCCCCTTTGCATCTATCATATTTCAAGTCTCTAGACCAAATATCGGAAAATTAGTTCAGCAGAAACCGTTCCTTAGAACAAAATATAGAGATACTTTTTATAGTAGTGGTAGGTAAATAAATTAAATAAAACTTTTTGTTAGAAGAGAGGGTGCTTTAATTTCCCGTAGGTAACAAACAATGTTAACAAGGCACTGACTATACCCTTTGTGCCAAGAGCTCTTTTTTTCTAGGTCCTAATTCAACACTTGAATGCATGCTGGCCTCTCATTCACGCCACCCTCCTTTTCAGGGACCATGAAAATGTTTTTCTTCTTCATTGCAAGGTCATGTTATTGACTATTGGATTTGGTTGTTAGGTTCGAGAACATTCCCCAGAACCCATCCGGCCGTATGAATGCAGTGGCTTGCATAATGCAACGTTTTTCCCTTTGATTTTTATTTCTTCTTATTTCTTTGATTCGTATTTACTATATTTTTCTCGATTATTCTAACAGTTACCCACATATTCCAAAATTATTTCAGTCCTCTTACAAACCTTCAGCATCTTCTTCTATGTTTTTTTTATATTTCTTCCACTTCTTCTTTATACTCCGATGCAATAATATTATCTATATATTAATAAACTTATGCTTGTGTGTGTCACAATAGTAATATTTATATAGGGACAAATAACCTCGTTTGGGTGATTTTTAACTCCAGTGTGAGTGAATGTGTGTATGTGTGTGTGTGTATGAGTGTGTATGCATTTGTGTGTGTGTGTTTATGTACTGTTTACTTACCCGCTAGAGGTTGAACTGGCTCAACCACTGAATACCTACGAATTCATATGGCAAGTTTCATAGAAATTTGGACTTTCTAATACTACCAAAACCTGCATGTATATCCCAGTTAAGGAGGTCACTATTTAATCCAAAACTGGAGGAAAATAGGGAATCACACCTTTCCGAAAGGTATGAGTAATGGAAACATAACACAAGGACTAGAATTCGAACTCATCTACTGTGATTCCAGAGTCCAAGCGCCAAGGGTATTTCGATGAATCTTTATTTACCCACTGCTTCCATTCTTACGATCCATCTCTAATACTCGTCTACAGTCCCAATTCATTATGAAATTATTCATACATCAAGCTGATTATAATTATCTGGACTACTGTGCAGCATCCCCTTAAGTCTTCAATCTCATGCTTTCAGTATTTATAAACCTGATCAGCCGAATCCCTGTCTGAAAACATCTAATGGTGCTTCTGGAAGTCCTCTGAACACTGAATGTATCTCCCAATTACATATTATTGAAGAGATCTCACTCAAAAACTAGTGGATTTTACAGGAGTCAGATTATTATTATTATTATTGTTATTATTATTATTATTATTATTATTATTATTATTATTATTATTATTATCACACCAATCACCAGGCGCTTTGGCGCTCAGCAACCAGTGGTTTTTACTGGAGTCTCCTCTAAGTTCCAGCAGGCTCCTCATTTTTACCTCTTTGCACACTCACCATTAACAGAGTCTTCTGACACTGCCAACTCCCAGAAGTGATTCCTGATGGCAGAGTGACAATAAGCCTCGTCTGGCGCTCCAGGATCTATATATACTTTGCTTTCCGTGACTGCAAGCCTTGCTTCTGCTCATTCAGCTATGTATTATTTTCCTCTGTCATTTAATGCTTCATGAGTGAAGTGGTTTGTAATAGATTCATTTATTTTTCCATTGATCCCAAGGTTCCAAGAGACTGCTCCCAATCCTTCAACGATGATTGTGTCTGTTTTTCTCCTTCTTTTCCACTCTTCTTCCTATCTTTTTTTTTAGTTTTCTGGATCCAATGAAATCCGTTTCTTTAATTCATCCAATTCTTTGTATAGTTTTCTGACCTTTTCTTCTACTCTTTTCTCCCATTTTGGTGTTCTGTTTTGATAGTTCTTATTAATCTTTCTGCTAACATTCAATCGTTTGCGGATCAATTTTGCCCCAACATATATCAAGTTGTTTAGTTCCGTTATATCCTTTGTCTGTATGTGCTAAAGAATCAGGTTTATTTTTTCAGTTTACTCGTTTACAGTATTCCTGTTTCATTTTTTAATGATAGGAGTTTTTTTCTTTTCCTTCGTCCATGATCTTCTTGAGTTCTGCATTTGTATCTTTTTCTTCCTTGTTTAGAGTTTTAGTTTCTTGAGGGTGATCTAGCCATATTTTCAAGGTTTTCCCTAATGCCTTGTTGATGTTGACTTTGTTGTCTTGTTCCTTGTTCTATTTTCCTTTTTTTTATTTCCATCAATTCAAGGGCAAAAGCACCCCTTCTTTAATAACTATCCGGCTTGGTCAACCAGTCTCTGTGATCATATGTTTTTTGGTCCCTGATTGCTTTCATCCGTTGATGTAACTTTTTCTTCCTTGATTACTTCTGTGTAGCTTTTTAAAACTTGTACTTCCTTGCCCCATTTTTTTCTTGTTAATACTTGCTGACGATCTGCCTAGAATGAATTGAGAATACTTACCTGTGAGGAAATATTTCTTCTACATTGCCTTATACTTACCTCTCTAGTTCCTATGTCAGTGTTGTTGGGGGTATATACTTGTGAGGAGTTGCTATTGGTAGATCTGCACTATTATTATTACTATTATTATTATTTGCGATCTCACATCAATCACCAGGCGCTCGCGCACCCGGCAACCAATAGTTTTCACTGAGTCAGAGTGACAACAAGTCTCCCCTGAGTTCCAGCAGACTTCGCACTATTTCAGTCAAAGACTGGACGTTGCAACCTCATCTTGGGTTTTCACCCTCTGCATCCATTTCACACATCCATCATCGATTGGTAGTCATTTCTGGAGACAGTATTATTATTATTATTATTATTATTATTATTATTATTATTATTAATATCATCATTTCTATTATTATTATTTTCATTATTATTATCATTTTAATTGTAATTATTGTTATTATCATTATCATCATTATCATTGTTAATATTAATATTATTAATATTAGCATTATTATTAGCATTATTTCAATGATTAGATTAGATACCAACAAATCACAGAATTTTACTACATTATAAAATGATGTTTAAAATAACATCATAATTTGTATTTTATAGTATGATGAGCAGACAAAACTGGCCTTGTGCCTAACTTGGTTTGGTGCTCGACCAAGTATATATCATAGCTACACTTGTTAATGATATTATTATTAAAACAAAAATGATCGTTTAAATCCTGACCCGATGGATTGTAATTCTTGACTGTCTCTTCCTTTTCTCCTTCTCGTCTTTCTCTCTCTTCAACCGACCGCCGACCGACCTCCAACGCTAGCCCGAGCCCCACCCGAATATATTTGTAGTGTAGATACGGGCACGGCAGCCTAAACACCAATACTACATCCTGATTGACGCTCACCCACTTCACTACCGCGGCCTCGGTCTCCCTGCCAACTATTCCGGTAACAACTACTACTATTAAGATTTCTCAATTATAATGTGTACTGTAGCTCTTTGGGAAAATAGGATATTTCGGGGTGAACGCGGTTGCGTTGTGCGAGGACGCTGATATGTGTGCAGAGTTTTTAAAGATGGATAGCCCCAGACGATAGAGAGAGATAGAGAAAGTAAACTGTAATAGCGAATGATTGGAAAGAGAAAAAGAGAGACAGTTTTAGAGAGATAGAGAGCGAAGGAAAGTTTGGGAAGAGAGGGAAAGACAAGAAAGATAGTAGACGGCCAGAAAAGCCTGTATACAAAAAAAATCTTATGTATATATATAAATATATATAAATATATATATATATATATATGTATA